>SJYC01061720.1:0-28179 GCA_006408675.1 Madoqua kirkii
CCACCCCCACCCACACCCCAACCCTGTTGTTCTTGAAGGAGAATCAAAGAAGGGATTTTATCTGCTCTCCCCACAAGACCCCTGCCCCCTTGTACCAGGACATCCCAACACCCCCACCCATTTAGTCCACATTCCCCACTGACCCTGCAGCGTGGCCTCAGGCCGGCTGGCCCAGGATATCCCAGAACCCGCTTCTTCTTCTCCAGGGATGTCCGGATATTGTTCTGCAGGCTGTGGGGCTTCTCCTGGAACAGACCTACCCCCCGAGTAGTGTCAGGGACAGGAGGGCCTCCCCGGCTGGGCTCGGCCAAGGTTGGGATAGTGATAATCTCAGGGACACGGGCCCTGGAGCTCTCAGAAAAGGGGGTGGTGTCAGGGTGTCTGAGGAAAAAGCTTTTTCTAAAACAAATGTGGAGGGGGGACTGAATAAATGCCAAATGCATAAGAATCTCAAGGCAAAAGGTACCCACCAGCCTTATCCAGAGAAAGACATTCAGAAGCTTTCCCTACTCACCCTCATCTTGCCTCACTTTCCCCCTCTGTCAAATGGGATGACACCCCCCAAGGATTACCTCTGGAGGGTGGCTGAGGGACCAAAGGGGGTGCTGCATCTCATGGGCTTAGCAACATGTCTGGCTTGTACTGAATGCTCCAAAAATAGGAACAATTAGGAACAGCAGAGATGAGGGGAGACTGCCTGTTTTGCCCCAAGCATTGTAGATGAATTTTTTGTTGGTTTTGTTTTTTTTAATGAGCTACATTTTACACCTTCAAAAATGCAATCCTCACAGTAATTCTAGGAGGTAGTTATTATTAACCCCATTTGACAGAGAAGCAAGCAGAGCTTCGAGGAGGTTATATGACCTGCAGGGAAGTGAGAGGCGGAGGCCAGCAGGACAGTGTCTGCCCCTACAGCTGAAGCTCTTTTTGCTACAACATGAAGGGCCCCTTTAAGAGGCAGCTCAGAGGCTGAAAGGTACAAGGGGCCAGGGGCTGAACTCTGGCTGTGGTCTTGGCCAATCTCCAGATGTTTCCAGGAACTTTGAGATCATCCCAGGGTCTGTCCATCTGTGAAATGGGAACAGACATGGCTTTTTACCTCCAGGCCCCAAGGGATGGTGGAAAGCCTTGCAGGGGCAGTGAGAACGGAATGGAATTCAATGCCTAGGCAGGCAGGAGTGGAGGAGGGGATGTGGCCAGGTCGCCTCCATTCAAGAGGGGATCCTCAGGCACCTCCCTGAGCCGCTGCTGATTATCATGCATTCAGCTCCTGCAGTCACCAAGGGGAAGGCCAGGTTAATCTGAACACCGCCCTAATTACATGAAGGCAATTACAGCAGTCAGCGGGTCTTCCCCTAGGAGCTGGGAGTACTCACCCAAGCGTCTTCTCATTTGGTTTCTAACCACCCGGCAAAGCGGTATGACCTTGAGTCAACTTCCCTCGCCCCACCCTGGACCTCATCAGACTAACTCTAAGACAAACAGACATCTTTATCTCACCTCTTTGCTCATCCCTGGGACATGCTCCATCACCTCCTAAAAACCTCTTGACTTCACTGCACCATCAACCACGCTGGCTCCAGCCCCTACAGTCTCTTGTCAAGATGATGACTACACCAGCCTCCTACCTGGACTCCCAGCCATGTTTCAAGCAGTCCTCCGACCAGACAGCACCTGGTCCTTCTCTGTGTAAAGCCCTCCACTAACTTCCAGTGACAATGACAATGTAATCCAGACTCTGCACTGTAGCCCACCAGGCCCATCTGGCTAGTTTTGGCTCATGCAACTACTTCCCTCAAACCTGGTCCTAGTCTTTTCCACCTCTGGTGCTCCCCTCTGCCTAGACCACTTCCCACCTCTCCCCTCCCAGCCAGGCTAAGTCCTTCCCATTCCACGAGTCTTGGCTTAGATAGTCCTTCCTTCAGGAAGATCTCCATGATGCTGAGCTCCCCAAGCACCCTGCTTTTTGTCCACCACAGCTCAGATCTACTATTACATGGCCTCCGCAGCAGAGGAGTGAATTCCTGTGCTTGGGAAGCCTGACTTGCCCACTGCAGCCTCCCCAGCACCAGCATAGCTGGTAGCCAGGAAGTATTCATTTAATGAAATGTGGAAACACTGATACTCCCTGGTGGCTCAGATGATAAAGAATCTGCCTAGAGTGTGGAAAACTTGGGTTCGATCCCTGGGTCGGGAAGATCCCCTGGAGAAGGGAATGGCTACCCACTCCAGTATTTTTGCCTGGAGAATCCCATGGACAGAGGAGACTGGTGGGGCTACAGTCCATGGGGTTGCAAAGAGTTGGACATGACTGAGTGACTAACACTTTTTAGAGGTGGAGTTGATTTCCTAAGTTCACACGGTGATGGGGAGCCTGGCATCTCTAGTCTTGGGGATCTGGACTCCAAAGAGGACACCCCAGCAGGAAACCTCACCTGAACAGGTGATGCAGGAGATGCCCTCGGCACTCAGGTTGTACTTAAGGTCCAGCAGCACCTGGATGTTGGTATCAGGCCGGAAGAGCAGCGGGGCCCGGCTGGCGGGGCGGAGCCGGCTGGCGAACACCAGGGACAGGACGAGGATGGAGACAAAGAGCCCTGCGAGGAAAGGACACTGAGCTAGGCAGGGCTGGGGCCCAGGGGCGGGGGTACACAGGCACAGCCAGGGCCTCCAGAGCCCCAGGAAAGAGCTGCTCCCTCTATGGGGAGGAGGAGGAGGGCAGGTATCCCAAGGGAGTGGGCAGAGGCTCAGCATGCCAGCCTGTGGGTGAGGCTGCCGGGGATCACTCCCTTGGAGGTAGGGGCCGGTTGTCATGCATGTCACCAGGGGTCGGACTCCAAGTTCCAGCTCACATTCCTGGACAAGAAGCAGCCATCATCTTAGAACCCTGAACAGTCTATAAAGAGCCGGCACATCCACTTGGTCTTACCCAGACCTAAATCTTTACAACGATAATAATAACAGCACTTAACTTTCATGGAGCACTACTGCACGCCTCACACTGGGCTAATCCTTTACACATACTGTGGTTTCCTTACAACAGTCTTACTAGATACTCCTCTTCTCCTCAGTCATAAGACAGGAAACTGAGGCACAGACTAACTGCCCCAGTCCAGGTGACACTGCTAGAACGTGGCAGAGTCAGGATCCCAATTAGCCACGCTGGTCCAATGCCAGAGCCCAAGCACTCGGCACTCTGTTCTGCTGTCCAGCATGAAGACCAGGACGTAGGAGGTGTTCCATAAGCAACAGCTATCATGAGACTGGCTTTATTCCTGCAGGGAGGGGGTGAGGCTCTGAGAGAGTGAGCAACCTGAGCCTGGGTCTCTGGCCTCCAGTTCATCTGTGGGACAGGGGGCGGGCTCCCAAGACCTGCATGTTCTTTGAGAAAATGGGGTGGGGAGTCTGTTCTCCATATCTCAGGCACTGGGAGATACTGCGAGATGGGGGAAAGAGAGTGGAGAGCCCACTTACCCACAATCACCCAACGGCTTTTGACGGCCGACCACAGGACCCAGTGGTGCAGCAGCTCCTGCAGCTGGGCAATGAGCTGCCCCCGGCTGCTCCCGCTGGGGGCCGGCTGCAAGCCCTCAGGGGGCACAGACACCAGGGACACATCTCCCAGCTCCAGCGACACTGCCAGGGCAGAGCAGCGGCCCGTCAGAGGGCTGGCCCAGAAGTGGGTCAAAGTCCCCGTGGTCCACACCCCCTCCAGGGAAGCCTGGATGCTTGACGGGGATCCTCCCAGGTGTCTCGTCCCACCCCCACCTCAGGACCAGATGGCCCTCACACCAGCTCATCAAGGTTCTTCCCCTGGCAGAGGCGGTGCCTGGGTCCCGCAGATTCAGCGGCAGGCCTGCACCCCTCTCACCTGGCTCCTCCACACTCAGCAAGGGGATGTCGTCGTCCAGGTAGGGCATGGGGCCCTGTGCGGGCCCGCTCCCAGCCCGCTCAGGAGCCATGAACACGTCCCCAGGGAAGTGTGGGGAGCTCCTGCGGCTGCACTTCTGGTTGCAGCTGTGGAGAGAGTAGGGGAAGGGTGAGTCCCGGGAGTCCGGGCTGCACGTGAGCAGGCGTCATGCTGTTGCTGACAACCCACAGGACAGGACTCCCAGGCTTCCAGGAGCCTGCGCCTGAATCCTACCAGTGTCATCTCCCCCAGGGCCCTCGGGCACCACAGCTCCCTGGGGAGACAAATGGTGACAGTAGCCGTCCTAGGGGCAGCAGAGGAGGGCACGCAGCTACGCGAGCATCGAGGTGACCGCGGCAGGGGGCTCACGCTTGCGCTGTTGAGCGCCCGAGGCCTTGAGACCAGGGGGACGGGGAAGCGGGGCTGGGCTGAGTGTGCAGCCGAGGCCTTAGCTGGAGTCAACGTGGGGGACCAAGGCCCACCCTGGAGACTGGGGGCAGGAGCAGTGCACACGGCGAATGTGCCAGGAGTGCTCAGTGCCAGAGACTGAGCTGGAGCTCCTCGTGGATTCTCTCATGAATCCCCACAGGTTGTGGTACCCACTTTACAGAACAGGAAACTGAGGTGCAGACAGGTTAAGCTACATGTCCAAAGGCCCACAGTTCCCAGGCAAGGAGGCTGAGGCTGTGTCCCCTATCCCAGACTGGGGGAAGGGACAGGGTGGGCTTAGTTGGTGTCTGTAGAAATTAGAGAAAAGGAGCCTTTTACTCAAGTCACTTTGCTTCTATGTCACAAAACTGTCATAGAAACAGTCAAACCTGAATGGCCACAGTGCAGACGACTGTGCCTCAGCTAGAGGACTCTTGTGCAGTGCTCAACCTGAACCACCATACGTGGAGACCCTGAAGCAAAGGTATGCATGGGAGAGCTAAAGAGTCCTTCCCAGGCCTTAATCTGAGTTCCCTGCTGGCCTCTCATCTCCTTCCTGTCCCTCGTCTCACCATGGTCAAGTGGACAGTCATGGACCCCTGACAGTCCTGCATTTGCATGCCCTGCACCAAGGCCAGACGCTCTATCATTCTCTAGTACTCCCAACCCAGACAGCCACTCAGGCTGGATTCCATTTGACCAATGTGCCCCCTGCCTTAACCCTGCAGGCTTGGCCCACAAGACCCCAAGCCCTCTTCCTTCACTTGCAGCATCTCTGTACTGATCCAATCAACTTTGCACCTGGCTCATTGGGTCTAAATATGGTTCCTCTCTCAAGATGAGAACCCAGAAGAGTCAGATTATGGGGGTTTAAATTTCCACTCTGCTGCCTATTAAATGGATAACTTTGAGAAAGTTGCCAGCCTCTCCAAGCCTTTGCCTCCTTGTCTACATTTTACAAAAGAGGCAAAATAAGAGGACCCAGCTCCTAGGGTCCCTGGGGATGGTAGTAAGATCTTGCACAAAAGCACTCTGCCCACTTCCTGGTACACAGTAGGTGATCAAATGTAACTATTAGACAGGAGTCCACAGAAATGCTAGCATAGGATGGGGCATACAGAAGGTGCTCAGTAGTGAATCACGAGGCTTTTGGGAGAGAGGATGGTGTGCTGAATGGCCCCCCAAGGGTCTGCTATGGCTACTCTGTGAGAGCAGGACACAGCCCCTGTGCCTCCCTCACCTGCCCGGCTCACCTGGTCTGGCAGGCACTCTCCAGCGGTGCCATGTAAAGGCTCCAGATGCCCAGGGCTGCAGGCATGGTGAAGAGCACTGCCAGCCAGCAGCAGGACACGATCAGAGACATGAACAGGCCGAAGTCGTGGACAGCTGGGATCTGGCAATGGAAAGGTGGGGGCGGTGGGAGGGGATCAGGCCTGGAGCCCAAGGAGCCCAGAGACTCTGCAGCACTGGGCCCTGACCACCCCCAGACTGAGGCAGGATGCAAAGGCCAAGGCTGCTGGAACGAAGGCACTGGCCTAGGAGGATGTCAGAGGGCCGGGCTGGAGCCATGGGTGTGGCAGAGAGGAAGAGTCCAGCCTCTGGTCGACACTGTAGCCCTCTGCCCGGAACGGTGCCGGGCACAGAGCAAGCGCACCGTAACTAGTTACAGGAAGGACAGAGGAAGACACACACTGCCAGAGCAGGGCACACGGCAGCAGAGGGAAAGAGACAGGAAGCTGCCACAGGGTGTGCCCCAGGAGTGTCACGGCCACCTGCGCAGGGTGTGGCCATCAGAAGGAAGCTGCGGCTTTCCTTCACTGTGGAACACTTTCACAAGCAGCTCACTTCATTCTCTGATGATCCACACGTGAGGAGAGTGAGGCACACAGAAGTTAAACAAGCTGCCTAAGGTCACAGGGCCAGAAAACGGCAAAGGAGGGATGAAATCCAGCTCAGCTTGTTTTCTGGGCGTGGTTCTCTAGTCAAGTCTGGAGAATCCCAGACCACCTAGTGGTTTCCATACAGGATCCTCAGCCCAGGTCATAAGACCTCTCAGACTCAGGTTCACCGCCTTTCAGGCTCTGTTGGCACCCAGGACCTGGCCTAGGATGCCTCTCCGGAGCCCAGCTCAGAAGGAAGGAGTGTGGGGTCAGCGAGAGCGAAAAAGTGCATGCGAGGGATAACAATGCAGTATGCAGCTGGCAGATGGAGAGGGCCCTGCACTGGGGTCAGAAGTCATGGGCAGGCTTACCATGTGTCAGCTGGGGGACCTTGGGAAACAACTGCTAAACACCCTTCAGGGCCGAGAGTGGATTATCAGTAATGAGCATCAATAAGAAACACAATTTGTATTACTAGAATTCTCCCATTTGTTAAGTTCTGGTGATGGTGATTAGTAACAAAACATGGACTCTAGGGACGTGGCAAGTACCTTGAGGTGGAAGCTGCGTGGCCCCAAGAGAAGGGGTGGGTGGGAAGAGCGGAGACCAGGGTCCAGGTATGCATGGGCAGGGGTGGGGGGCAAGGGACGCCAGGCCGGGCTGGAGGGCCGGCTCCCACCTGGGAGAAGACGTTAGCCGCATAGGCGGCGGCCGTGGTCAGCGAGGTGAAGAAGGTGGCCTTGCCCGCCGTCTGGATGGTGTGGATCATCCGCAGTTGAGGGTCTTCCAGGTGGGTGGCCTGGCGGTAGGTGTTGATGAACACAAAGACGTCATCCACGCCTACAGGAAGGGTTCAGGCCAGCCGGGTTACTCTGCTGTCTCCAAGTCAGATCCAACCTGGGCCATGAACCCAAGCCCTACCCTCATGCTGCATGGACCCCTCCCTCACCAGAACTAGATCCCTTCCTCCAAATCATCACCACCCCTTACCTTTCTCATCATGCTTAACCTTCACCCAGCACATCCACCCACTCCTTCCACCTCTGGGGGGTTCCACCCACCATATGCCAAGAATCACTCACCATTCACACTCACACTCAATTCCTCATGGAAGCCAGACTTTGCATCCTGTAAAAGGCCCTTTGGGGGTCAAATTCCCAAGTGGGAGGCCCATTATCATGGCAACAGAATCAACTCACCAATGCCCACTATCACAAAGGCAGCCACCCCATTGAGGATTCCCAAGTACTGGATACCGAAGACCACGTGGTACAGGAAGAGTGCCACAGGCAACTGAGGCCGATGCTGGCAATCCCAAAGAAGGACAGGAACACTGGGCAGGGCAAGAAGCACAGGAGATGGAGTGGGGGAACCCAATAGAACACAACCTTTCAGTGTCTCTTGCCCTGGCTGGGTCCTGCCTCATACACCCCCAACCAGGGGCACCTTCACCACGCCATCCAAGCCCAGTATAGTTCTCTATGCCCAGAGAAGGTGCTGGGCAGCAGGCCTGAGTAGCAGATGAAGTCCTTGTTGAGTAAGTCAGGTTGTTTATGGGCCCTCATCTTTGCAGAGCTTACTTCATATTCTAGTAGGGAATCATATTTTTAACATCTGTTGCCCAGTAAATTAGAGGTTCCATGGAGGTACATCAGTGATGTTCACTACTAGAACTCTGGCACCTGAGAGCATCTGGCACATCCTTGTTGCCCAGTTAATATTTGTTACATGGATGAGTGAATGTCTTTTCCATTTTTGAAAGTATGACCAATCTCTTATTCACTTGGCCAATGAAGAGTACCTGCTGCATACGCAGAAAGAAGCAGCTAGGGTGCACGAGGAAAGGACGGTGGAAAAGTGAACTGGGAGTCTAATGGCAGCTGGGACTTTAAAACAGACTAAGGATGGGACTTCCCTGGCAGTGGTCCAGGGCTTGGGAAGCTACCTTCCAGTGCAGGGGATGCAGGTTTGACCCCTGGTTGGGGAAATAAGATCCCACATGCTACAGGGCAACGAAGTTGGTGTGTGGCAACTATTGAGCCCATGCACTCTGGAGCTCATGCACCATCACCTAGAAAGCCTGTGCACCACAACTATAGAGAAACCCATGAGCTGCAACAAACAATTTATACTGCAACAAAAGATCCCACACAACACAATGAGGATCCCACAGTTCACAAGACCCGTTAAGCCAAACAAATAAATACTAAATAATAATAATAAACAGGCTAAGGAATAATCCATAAAGTGTCCAATACTCCAGACTCCACAAAACTTAACAAGAAAAAGACCATCAAGGAACAAAAGGTCAACTGTAGGAGGTCCTGGGGGAGTGGGCCCTGGGGCATGGCCCAGTCTGCCTCTGCACCTCAGTCTCCCTGCCCAGGGTTAGAAGGTGATGTCTGAGCAGCTGTCCCACCGCCAGCTCTGATACAGCAGATTCAAGCCCATTTCCAGCATTCCTGAGCAAGAAAGCTTTGTCCAGAGAGAAGCACACTGGGAGGAAAGAAGGGGCTGGCTCCATGCGGGGCCGCTGGAGAACGTACCTGAGCAGGAGGTGAGAATGTAGACGAGGGCAGCGATGCAGCTGCTGCTGATGAAGGCCAGGAGCATGTCGTTGTTGAAGGTTCTGCGAACCTCATAATCAAAGAGGTCTGTGCCCCCATATAGTACCTGGACTTTGCTGGGAAGGGAGGACAGAGAGGGAGGAAAGACAGAGTGGATCAGAGATGGAGGAGGACCACAAACCATACACCTCCTCAGTGGCTTTTCACCTTGGTTGTACATTATGATCACCTGGGGGCTTTCAAGAATCCTGATGTCCAGGTCATACTCTAGATGTGTGAAACCAGCATGTCTCGGGTGGGACTGAATTATCAGTGAGGTTGAGATTGCTGCTCCACACAGATAGTAGTCAGTTATATCTGAATTCTATGTCATTCTCAATTATCCTCAATTCTCAATTGTTCACAGCAAAATTCTAAATTCAAATCAGCTTCCAGATACTCAAGTCTTACAGTGCTACTCAGTGCCCATTTAACAGAAGCTATTAGAAAAACTTAACCAAGTTGGTGAAGTTGGTATTTAAAATACCAAGAGGGGTGAGATCTGTTCTTGGTCAAGACGGAGTAACAAGATGAAATCTATATTTACTCTCCTGTGAAACTAACAATAAAAAAGAGAGAGAGAGAGAGAGAGGGAGAAAATATGTGAAACAAGATTCTGGACGTGACAACAAAGAATGGTGATCTCTAGGAGATAAGAAATAAAATGAGCTTTATGGTCACTCTGACGTACTGGCTTGAGAAAGCTTCCAGGCTTTGGTGCACCCAACATATGGTGCAATGGTAAAGAGCCTGCTTGCCAATGCAGGAGACACAAGAGTCACGGGTTCAATCACTGGGTCAGGAAGATCCCCTGGAGTACAAAAGGGCAACCCACTCCAGTATTCTTGCCTGGAAAATTCCATGGACAGAGAAGTCTGGCTGGCTACAGCCCGTGGGGTCACAAAGAGACACAAATGAGTGAATGAGCAAGCAATATATGGGTTAACAGACATCTTAAAAGAGCCTGAAAGTTTTCCAAACTTGATGAAAATGATGAACCCCTTGATTCAAAAAGCTTGAGCAGCAGACCCCAAGCACAAAAAGTCGTGAATAAAACAACAATGCACATCACAATCAAATTGCTCAAAATAAGTCACCAAGATAAAATCTTGAAAGCAGACTGAGGAAAAACGATGCATTATGCACAGAGGGACAAAAGTAAGAATGATAGATTTCTCTTCAGAAACAATGCAAGTGAGAAGACAATGGAGCAAGACCCTTTACCTACGGAAGAAAAACGTCAACCCAGAATTCTATAATTTGAAATACATATTTCAAAAACAAAGGTAAAATAAAGATTTTTTTTTCAGTATACAAACCCCAAAAGAATTCATCTTCAGTACACCTTCACTACAAGAGATGTTAAAGGAAATCCTTCAGGGAGAAGGCAAATTATTACAAATGGAAATATACATCTACACAAAGGAATAAAAAGGACTAGAGATGGTAACAACATGAATAAGTGTGTAAAAATTTATTACATAAATCTTTTAAAATTACGGCTGACCATTTAAACAGAAATAACAGTAATGTAGTGTGGGGTTTATAACATATGAAAATAAAATATATTACAACAATAGTATAAAGGTCAGGAGAAAGGAAATGGTGGTATACTATTCATATATAGTATACACTATACCCAGGTTTGATCCCTGGGTTGGGAAGATCCCCTGGAGAAAGAAATGGTTCCCCACTCCAGTATTCTTGCCTGGAGAATCCCATGGATGGAGAAGCCTGGTAGGCTACAGTTCATGGGGTCACAAAGAGTCTAACATGACTGAGCGACTTCACTTTATACACTGTACATGAAGTTGGACTGCAAGGAGATCCAGCCAGTCCATTATAAAGGTGATTAGTCCTGGGTGTTCATTGGAAGGACTGATGCTAAAGCTGAAACTCCAATACTTTGGCCCCCTCATGCGAAGAGCTGACTCATTTGAAAAGGATGAGATGGCTGGATGGCATCACTGACTCAATGGACATGAGTTTGAGTAAACTCCAGGAGTTGGTGATGGACAGGGAGGCCTGGTGTGCTGTGATTCGTGGGGTCGCAAAGAGTCGGACACAACTGAGTGACTGAACTGAACTGAACTGATACATGAAGTGGTTCAACATCATTTGAAGGTACACTGAAAACTTAAGGATGTATACTATAAACCCTGAAGCAACCACTAAATTAAATATTTATAGCTAAAAAAAAAAAAAAAACAAAGGAAATAAAATGGAATAATAAAAAATTCTCAGTCCAAAAGAAGGCAGAAGAGAGGAAAAAGGAACTAAGAATATATGGAGCAAAGAGAATAAAATAAAATTGTCTTAAGTCTAACCATGTTAACAACATACTAACTGTAAAAGGTCTCAGTTTAGTTCAGTCCCTCAGTCATGTCTGACTCTTTACAACTCAATGGACTGCAGTACGCCAGGCTTCCCTGTCCATCAGCAACTCCCAGAGTTTACTCAAATTCTTGTCCACAGAGTTGGTGATGCCATCCAACTAGCTCATCCTCTGTCGTCTCCCTCTCCTCCTGCCTTCAATCTTTCCCAGCATCAAGGTCTTTTCCAATGAGCTGGTTCTTCTCATCAGGTGGCCAAAGTATTAGAGTTTCAGCTTCAGCATCAGTCCTTCCAATGAGTATTCAGAACTGATTTCCTTTAGGGTGGACTGGTTGGATCTTCTTGCAGTCCAAGGGACTCTCAAGAGTCTTATCTAAAAGCACAGTTCAAAAGCATCACAGTTCAAAAGTATCAGTTCTTTGGGGCTAAGCTTTCTTCATCGTCCAACTCTCACATTCATACATGACCACTGGAAAAAAGCAATTTTCTTGAAGAAATCTCTAGTCTTTCCCATTCTATTATTTTCCTCTATTTACTTGCATTGATCACTGAGGAAGGCTTTTTTATTTTTCCTTACTATTCTTTGGAACTCTGTATTCAAATGGGTATATCTTTCCTTTTCTCCTTTGCCTTTAGCTTCTCTTCTATTCTCAGTTATTTGTAAGGCCTCCTCAGACAACCATTTTGCATATTTGCATTTCTTTTTCTTGGAGATGGTCTTGATCACTGCCTTTGTAAAAGGTCTAAATATCCCAAATAAAAGGCAGAGGTAGTCAGATTAGATTAAAAAATCAAGACCCAGTTGCCTACAAGAAACTCCCGTTCAATGTTGACACAAATAGGTTAAAAATAAAGTACAGGAAAAAAGCACCATGCTGACATGAATCAAAAGAAAGCTGGAGTGGTTAAATTAATAATAAATGAAATAAATTTCAGATCAAAGAATATTACTATAAATACAGTCATTTAAAAATTATAAAGGGCTCAGTTTGTTAAAAGAATGCAACAATACTAATTGCTTGGGACCTAATAACAGAGTTTTAAAATACATGAAGCAAAAACTGACAGAAATGAAGAAAGAAATAGACAAACCTGCAATTATAGTTGGCCATTTCAAAATCACTTTCTCAATAATTGCTAGAACAATTAGACAGAAAATCAGTATGGATACAGAAGACTTGAACAACACAATCAACCAACCTGACTTACTTGACATTTATAGAACACTCCACCCAACAACAGCAGAATACATTTAAGCGCATAGGAAACATTCATCAAAACAAATCACACTCTAGCCCATAAAATAAGACTCAGAAAATTTAGAATAACTTAAGTCATAAAAATTATGTTCTATGACCACAATGGAATTGAATGAAAACACTGGGAAATTAAAAAATCTGGGAAATTCCTAAACATTTTGAGACTAACACACTTTTAAATAATATAAGGATCAAAGAAGAGATCAAAAGGGAAAATTCAGACTATTTTGAATTGAGTGAAAATGAAAGCACATGTCAAAATGTGTGAGATGTGCTAAAATGATGCTTAAGGGGAATTTTATAGCCATAAACACCTGTATTAGAAAAGAATAGTTTTCAAATCAATGACCTCAGCTTCTGCTGCAAGAAAGCAAAACGAGAGAAAATTATACATAATGTAAGTGGAAGAAGGGAAATAATGTAGATCAGAGTATAAGTATATAAACAAATGAACAGAACGACAATAAATATCAAAGAGACCAAAATCTAGCTCTTTGAGAGGACCAATAAGATTGATAAATTTATAGCCAGACTGATCTTGAAAAAAGGAGATAAGACACATGAAGGAGGTCACACCACTACAGTTTTAGTAAATATTCAAAGACAATAAGGGAATTTCATTATTAATTATCTTGCACCAACAAATTTTTACCATTTAAATGAAATGGACAAATTGCATGAAATATACTACCAAAGCTTGTATAAGAATATAGAAATAACTTTAATAGCCCTACAAAAGTGTTAGTTGCTCAGCTGTGTCTGACTCTTTACAACCCCATGGACTGCAGCCCGGCAGGCCCCTCTGTCCATGGAATTCTCAGGCAAGAATACGGGAGTGGGTAGCCATTCCCTTCTCCAGGTGATCTTCCTGACCCCAGCATCAAACCTGGGTCTCCCACATTATGGGCAGATTCTTTACCATCTGAGCTGCTAGGGAAGCTCTATGTGTATATTTTAAAATTGAGCTTGTAGGGACTTTCCTAGAAATCCAGTGGTTAAGATTCTGTACTTTCATTGCAGGGGGGACAGGTTTGATCCCTCGTTGGGAACTAATGCATGCTACATGGCATAGCCCAAAATATTTTCTTTAATAAAAATTTTTAATTTATAATTAAAACCTTCCCCTAAAGAAAACTCCAGATTCAGACAGTTTCACTGATAAATTCTACCAAACATTTAAGGAAGAATAATACCAGTTCCATACAAACCTTCCGGAAAACTGAAGAGAATATTTCCCACCTCATTCTGGAAGACATTTTGATATCAAAATCAAACAAAGATACTACAAGAAAACTACAGCCCAGTATCCATCATTATCATGCTAATGAAAAGAGAATATGAATAGAATCTAACACTATACAAAAAGGATAATCCCAAGGGGGATCTGCCCCAAGAATGGAAGGATGGTTTAAACTTTAAAACTCAATTAATATAATTCATCATATTAAACTAAAAACAAAATATGTATGTTCTCTCTCTAGGTGCAGGAAAATATTTGAGAAAAATCCAATATTCATTACTGACTTAAAAAAGTAACTCATCAGCAAATTAGGAATAGAAGGGAGCTTCCTTAATCTGATAAGTCACTTCAGTCGTGTTCGACTCTGTGCGACCCCATAAATGGCAGCCCACCAGGCTCCCCCATGCCTGGGATTCTCCAGGCAAAAATACTGGAGTGGGCTGCCATTTTCTTCTCCAATGCATGAAAGTGAAAAGTGAAAGTGAAAAGTGAAAGTGAAGTCACTCAGTCGTGTTCAGCTCTTAGTGACCCCATGCACTGCAGCCTACCAGGCTCCTCCATCCATGGGATTTTCCAGGCAAGAGTACTGGAGTTGGGTGCCATTGCCTTCTCCGTAACCTGATAAGAGACATCTACAAAAATACCTACAGACTTCAGTCAGGGATAATGAAAGGTTGTCCATTCTCATCACTTTCATTCAACATTGTATTGGTGGTTCTAGCCAGTGCATTCAGGCAAAAGAAAGTAAAAGAAATCCAAATTGGAAAGGAAGAAGTAAAACTGTCTTTATTAGCAAAAGATATGATTGATTATGTAGAAAATTAAATAGAACCTAAGAAAAAATTTCTAGAACTTATAAGGGAGCTTATCAAAGTTGCAGGACCCAAAGTCAATTTTATTTCTATATGTTGAATTGGCCAAAATCTTCATTTGGGCTTTCCATGGTATTGTTGTTGTTCAGTCACAAAATCTTGTTTGACTCTTTGTGAACCCATGGACTGCAGCACACCAGGCTTTCCTGTCCTTCACTATCTCCCAGAGTTTATTCAAATTTATGTCCATTGAGTTAGTGATGCTATCTAACCATCTCATCTTCTCCCACCCTCTTCTCCTTCTGCCCTCAATCCTTCCAGTATCAGGGTCTTTTCCAATGAGTCGGTTCTTTGCATCAGGTGGCCAAAATATTGGAGCTTCAGTTTCAGTATAAGTCCTTCCAGTGAATATACAGGGTTGATTTTTTTTTTTTTTTAGGATTTATTGATTTGATTTCCTTGCAGTCCAAGGGACTCTCAAGAGTCTTCTCTAGCATCACAATTCAAAAGCATAAATTCTTCAGTGCTCAGCTTTCTTTATGGTCCAACTCTCACATCCATACATGGTATGGAAAAACCCCAAAGAACTTTTTGGTCAATCCAATACAAGCAACTAATAGCTGGTATACTTCCAACTAACAAGGAAATTTTTAAAAATATCATTTACAATAGAATAAGAATGTGAAATAGGGACAAATCTGACAAAAGATATCAGATTCACCAGGTTAATTGGTCATAAGACTCAATACTGTTAAGATGTCATTTCTCCATGAAATGCTTCTAAAATTCATTGGAAGGGGATTCCCTGGGAGTCCAGTGGTTAGGTTTCTATACTTCCATTGCAGGGGGCACGGGTTCCAATCTGGTCAGGGAGTTAAGCTCCTGCACACCACACGGCATGCCCTCCCCCCAAAAAAGAGAACCAAGCATTAAGAAGTAATAAATAAATAACATAAAATTCATAGGGAAATGTAAAGGCCCCAGAATAACTAAAATAACTTTGAAAAAGAACAAAAGTTGGAAGACCAGTACTTGGACAAGACATGGCATAAAGCTACCATAATCAAGACAGTGTAATACCAATGACCAATGTGTAAATAAAATTTTAAAAACTGGTTGATGGAATAGAACAGAGTCCAGAAATAGACCCACATATATATGGACAAAAGACTTCTGTCAAAGATTCTAAGTCAATTCAGTGAAGAAAGAGTGATCTTTTAAACAAATGATGCTGGAACAATTGGATATCCATATAAAATAATAAATATCAGCACCTTACACTATATATAAAGTATATGTGGCATATGTCTTACACCATATACAAAGATGAACTAAAAATGGAATATCACAGAACTAAATGTAAAGCCAGTATTAAAACAGTCAAAAGATCTAAATAGTTCACCAGCAAAGACAAATGGATGTCAAATAAGCATGTGAACATCACTAGGAAGTACGGAAATCCAAGTTAAAATCACAATGAGATACCACTATACAGAATGGTTAATTTAGACTTTTTAAACTAACATGGACTTCCCTGGTGGCTCAGATGGTAAAGAAGATGCCTGTAGATCAGGAGACCAAGGCTCAATCCCTGGGTCAGGAAGGACCCCTGGAGAGGAGTCTGGCGGGCTTTGGTCCATGGGGTCGCAAAGAGTTGGACAGGACTGAGTGACTAACACTTTCACTTTCAAACTGACCATACCAAGTGTTAGAGAGTTTGTGGAGGAACTGGAATTCTTATACACTGGGTGAGAATGTAAAATGGTACGATTAATTTGGAAAACAATCTGACAGTTTCTTAAAAAGTTAAACTCACATGGGGACTTTCCTAAAGTTCAGTGGTTAAGATTTTGCCTTCCAGTGCAAGGGGTGTAGATTCAAGCCCTATACACCTATCATATGATCTAGTCATACCACTCCCAGATATTTATCTGAGGCAAATGAAGGCATTTGTTCACACAAAGGCTTTGTAGCATCTCTATCTACAATAGCCAAACCTGGAAATAGCTCAACTATCTATAAACAAGGGAGTGGATGAACAAAAGGCGGCATCTCCACACAATGATACTACTCAGCACTTAAAAAGAATAAACTGTCAATACATGCAACAACATGGATACAATTCAAAACGATTAGGCCAAGTGAATGAGATCAGTCAAAACTGTGCATTTTATATGATGCCATATATACAAAATCAGAAAATGAAAGCCAATATATAGTGATAGAAAAGAGAAAGTGGTCCTGGGGTGGAATGGGAAGGGAGGTGACGCAGGATAGAATGAGTATCAAAGGAACCTCAGGAAACTTCTGAGGGTGATGGATCTATTCATTAACTTGATTATGATAAAGGTTTCATAGTGTATACATGGGTCAAAACTAATCAAATTGTAAACTTTAAATATACGCAGCTAGTGAATATCAACTCAAAGCTGTTTTAAAAAGTCAAACAGGACACTTTAAAAAAACGTAGAAAAGATCTTTGGATTGACTACTTTTTTGAATTAAATTCAACAAAGGGTTAATTGAGCTTTCATTAGAACAGAAAACTGAAAGTTTGGTCAACTGTTCATTCATTCACTCATTTGTGCAGCATTTATAGAATACTTTATAGGTTCTAGGTCCTCTTTTAGTTTCCAGCTATAAAAAGACATAGGCCCAAACTTCTACTCTTGAGTAGAAAGGAACAGCTCATGCAAGACCAATATTCCTGCTTAGAACTACTAAGAAATCAAATAAAACTGAGAAATCATCTATTTGATGACATTAGAGATTTCCTGAAGCAATGAAACTGAAGAGCCGAGACTCTAGAAAGGGAAGAACCTACAAAAGGTAAGGTTCCCTTCTACAGCTGTGTTTACCCTGGAGGTATCTGCTGATTCTGAACACAGGCAGGAAGCTGAATATCTAGCCAGGGAGTCAAAAAACTAGCAGAGCTGTGGGTAGAGACTTGCAGACCAGCAAAGCATAAAACCAGTTTCTTCCGCAGCACTTCTGTGAAATACTGGGGCAGTCTGGAGTATGAGGCCACAAACTTAAGCAGGAAGCCCAGAAAAACCAGAGAAGAGATATTTTTAGCTCTTTTGAGAGACAAAGCTTAGGGTTTGGAACATGTCAGGGGAAACGGGCTCTGCAGAATATATTAGGCTCTCAGTTGAAAATCCTAGAGAACCAAGGACAGACTAGAGGTAGGCTGTGACTTTTCAGGACTACAAACCAGCCTCAACTCTGTGTAACTGCTGTTTGTTTAAGGTGATCAGCCACAACTCCATCTGCCTAGTGGAGGGAAAGGTAAACTTTCTCTGGAAGAAATAACATCATCTGGACCTCTATGTTTTTACATATAATATTCATTACTCAGTAAAAATTACCAGGCATACCCACAGGCAAGACCACGTGACCAAAAATCAAGTGAAAGAACAGAACACAGGGAAAAAACCAAAAGATATCCATAATAACCTAAGCTGGTAAAGAATTCGCCTGCAATGTGGTAGACCTGAGTTCAATCCCTGGGTTGGGAAGATCCCCTGGAGAAGGGACTACTCCAGTGTTCTGGCCTGGATAATTCCACGGATTGTATAGTCCATGGGGTTGCAAAGAGTTGGACATGACTGAGCTACTTTTACTTTCACCCATAATAATCTAACTCAATATGTTAAGACCACAGAGAAGAATATGCACCAAATAAATTAAATGGTGAAAAATTTCACCAAGGATTTAGATCTATAATAAAGAATTATTGGAAATCCTCAACAGAAAAACATTAACCTTGAAATCTCAAGAGACATTAAACATCAAATTAGATACAATGGAAGACAGGATCAGTGAGTTGGAGTATCTAAACCAAAACATGCTAAGCAAATAAAAACCTGGAAAAGAGCACTGAGAACATATGGGACTCATATAAGGTAAGCTATAGAATGTATTGTACAGCATGAGGAATATAGCCAATATTTTGTAATAACTGTACATGGAGTGTAACTTTTAAAATTACATTAAAACTTTTAATTAAATTTTAAAAATTAAGAAAGCAGCATGCTGATTACCCAGACTCTTCAGCTTATCTTTCCACTCCCATCTTTTATTATCATAGTCATAAATAAAAGAAAACACATGAGACTTTGAAAATATCTAACATTTATGTAGTTAGAATCCTTAAAGGAGATAGGACAGAGAATGGGGTAGAAGCAATATCTGAAGTCATAATAGCCCAGAAATTCCTAAAAGTAATGAGTTATAAACAAGCAGATTCAAGGTCTATGCACCTCAAGCAGAACAAATACAAAGAGAACCGTATCAAAATACAATAGTAAGAACGTTGAAAGCAAAAACAAAGCGAAATCTTAAAAGTAGCCAGGGGAAAAAAAAGACAATTGTTCAAAGGGGCAACAAAAAGATTTACAGCTGACTCCTCCCACCCCCAAAAGATGAAAGTCAAAACAAAATGGACTGATATCTTTTAAAGTGTTAAAGAAAATAACTGTAAATTCTATACCAGAAGAAATATATTTCAAAAATGAAAGTAAAATAAAGATGCCTTCTAGACAAATTTATACACATCTGACAATTGTTCAAAGGGGCAACAAAAAGATTTACAGCTGACTCCTCCCACCCCCAAAAGATGAAAGTCAAAACAAAATGGACTGATATCTTTTAAAGTGTTAAAGAAAATAACTGCAAATTCTATACCAGAAGAAATATATTTCAAAAATGAAAGTAAAATAAAGATGCCTTCTAGACAAACAGAGAATTTATCACTAGCAAACCTGCACTAAAGAAAAATACTAAAGAGAATTCTTCAGATACAAGAAAAATGATCCCAGAGGGAAACATGAAATTGTAGAAAGTAATGAAGAGCAACAGAAAACATAAATATGTGAGTAAATATGGATTCTGACTGAGTAAAATAAAAATGCAATGTCTTATGAGGTTTAAAATGTACATAGAATTAAAATGCATGTAACAATAAGGCAAAAGACAGAAGGGGTAAAATGCAAAGAATAAGTTCTAAGATTCTGATATTATCAGGGAAGCAGTAAAAGTGATAATTTATAGTATTCTTTGTAATAAGTCAAGATGTATGTTGTCATTTTTCAAGTAACAAGTAATAGACTGATTTAAAAAAAAAAAAGATTTTATTGATCTAAAAGAAGGCATTAACATCAAGACTACAGAGGCCCTGGTTATCACCATTCCTATGAAGCTCTAGGGGGATGGTAAGGGAAAGAGAATTGGTTTTTTTTAACCCAGGACAGGGGTTTTGTCTCAGCAGTTGAATGTATTAAGCAGAAGTTAACTGTTGATATCTAAAATCTTGAAGCTCCTTCTACAACCAGCCCTTCCAGATTCCCAACCCAGCCAAGGACCTTTCCCTAAGGTACCTCCATCCATCCAGCCACCCATTTATTCCTCAGACAAAGAGGTACTGTGTTAGGGGCTACGTCTAAGGAAAAGGAAGCAGGAACAATCCCAGTCCTCAACAAACTCACACTCTACTGAGAAATAATTAAACCAGAAGTTTTTCAGACTTATATATCCAAATAAGTCACCTGCAAACTCTATAGGTCTGGGAAAGCCTTGATATTCTACATTTTTAACAAGTCTCCAGGTGATGTTAATACTGATTCGACTTGCACTTTGAATGATAAGGAATTTTAAAAAGTAAAATACAGAGTGACAAGCACTATGACAAAATTAAGGCTCAGAGAGGTGAAATAGCTCATTGAAACCCCCACAATTAGGTGGAGTAACTGAGATCTGACCCCAGATATATCTTACTACAAAGCCTGTGTTTGCTCTTTCCTGCCTGTCTTATGGAGAAGCAAAGGGTCTGTGGAAATGGGTAGGGTAATAATTTAATGCAGTTTCAAGTAAATAATAGCCAGGTTGGATCTTAGTAGATGAATAGAGGTTTGCCTGGCAATGAAGCACAGCTGCAAGACTCAGTACAGCAACTGCTGTAAAAATACACAGCGCTAGGGCACTGCATTAGAAACCCTGGATTTTAATCCTATTCTACCACTTATGAGCCTCAAAATTTTTGACAGTTTACAAAATTGTATTGTGCCTCAGTTTCCTCCTCCGTAGGATAGAGAAAACCATAACAGCTCCTCCCTCATCAGGATGGTGTAAGAATTAAGTTAGATGGTGTGCATAAATGGCCTAGGACAGTATGTGGAACAGGGCGAGCACGATAAATGTTAGCTTTGATTATTACAGTAAAGGAACAGGGTATTTCAGACAGAATGATTCCTCCTGTGCCAGGGGTTGATCTGTCAGGGCAAGAGACTGAAAGGCATTGGAGTTATTGCCCTGCAGGACTGACAGATGAACTATCAAATGATTTTACCTGGTGGGGAGGGACCCAGTTGTTTCTCAGACACACATCCCAAGTACTAGGGGACAATCAGAGCACCTACTGCCCAAAAGCTCTGTCACATCTCTTAATTCATCTCCTTCTAATGACTGTAGGACTCATCATTCCCATTTTAGCAGTAACAGAGATCCAGAGAAGTGAAGTGACTTGCCCACTATCTCCTTGGATAGTAAAGACAGAGAGGAACTCCTTACTCCCTGGTTAATACTCTTTCCAGAAGCCTTCTAGCACCATTGCAGGAGAAAATCAATACCCAAGACCTCCAGGGCAGAAGTTCTCCAAAGCTGTCATGTTCACTAACCATTAGCACTAATCAGGAAAAGAATCCTTTCATCTGTCAGAGTGATGATGAGGATGTATCTGGCTCTGCCTCTGATTTGAAAAGAAAGACTTCCAGGGAAAAGGTTGCAGAAGGGGATCTGGGATATATGAGAAAGAACCACCTGGAAATAAATTCCCTACCTTAATACAGCCCTTTCCTGGTACAAACAAGGACAGGCACACATCAGATGCAGCTGCACTGCCTACCTAGTGGACTGCTTGGCCAGCATGGCCACATAGGTGACCACAAAGCTCTGAAACTTAGCCCGCTGCTCCTCCCAGCGATCGTCCACCGAGTAGTAGTTGGGCAGGGGTGCTCCAAAGAGGATCTCGCTGCGTAGGAGGGAGCTCTTGAGGTTTTCTGCGGAGAGGCCCTCGTCCACGTACCAGTAGAACTCTGGGTGAGTCATGGCCAGCTCTAGGGAGCCTGCAGGGGCAGGGATCAAGAGGTCCAAGGAGCTCAGTAAGTCAGCTCCCACAAACCTTCCATCAGGGTCATCTTGCCCTCCTCAACATCTCACCCTCTTTTTAAGGAAATGGAAAACTGTCCCAGCTTGGGCTACCTCCTACTGTCTCTAACAGGACAGAGGGATGGTTTAGAGAAATCACTGCTGCCCAAAAAGAGCAGCCCCCAAGATTTGCTCAGGCGGCTCCCACTAACTTTACATCTTCATTTCAGCTTGAACTTCACCTAATACCAAGGCTCAGTCTCTGTAGTCCTGTAACTCCTTCCCATCCCAGTACCACCTTCATCTACTTAACCCTGCCATGTCCCCCTTAAAAGACATACCGAAGCTCTGCCCCCACAGCCAGTCTCTGTCCCCTCCCCATCCTTTCTCAAGTCTCACCCCCAATGTACCTCAAACTAATCCACCTTGATCTTCCTGCAACCTCAGCCTCTCTCCAAATGCCCAGTGCTTGTAACCACACGCCAGCTCCCCTCTAACCAACGTCATGCCCAAGTCCCAGCCCAAGCTTTATCTAACTCTGGGCACAGCGTAACTTCCAATCTCCATCAGTCTAGGTATGCACCTCCTTCCTGGCCTCCCTCAGATCCCATCTCACATCCAACCCTCCCTGCCCTTCTTCAGTAAATGGCCTGCAGGCCTGCCCAGCACTCAGCTCCACTTCACAGCCAGTTCCAACTCCATTTATCAACCTACAGAGTACTGCAGTCAAGCCTTCTTTAACCTCCAAGCCCCGCCCCACCCTATTAACCAAGCCCCACCTATTTTCAGTCTCCACCTCTTACAAGCCCCGCCTCCAGGGTCCTTCAGACCAGGTCCCTACAGGCCCCACCCCAGCACACCCAGGGCTGCTCACCCCGGATGTCGGCCAGGTCCTGGCCCATGCCATCATAGTAAATCTTGCCACCCCTCTCAGTGGGGAAGAAGTAGGTCATGAGCGAGCTGGGTGGGGAACAGTAGGAGTAGGAGCCGAGAGGCAGGTCCTTGAGCACTTCATGGGGCTTCCAGCAGAACTCCCGGAAGCCTGGGTGGTCCATGATCTTGCGCTCAATCTCATGGATTGTGACCAGCCGCTCACTCGTGAAAATGTTGCGCTCAGCGTCGCCACGTGCCAGGAAGATAAGCTCGATGCGCCAGTGTGCATGCGTCTGGGTGTTGGCGCTCATATAGGAGCGTGAGTAGTCCCAGCGCGAGGTGCCGCGGCGGGCACGGCTCTGATTGGCTGTGGCTGCTTGGGGGGGCGGGACACTGGGTAGACGCCACCCACTCCTGTCTGGCCCCAGGTTTATCAGGGCTTCACTCTGGTTGGCTGCCGGCCCCTCCAGAGGTGGAGCCTCTCGCCGTAGACGCCCGCTTCGATTGGCTGTTGGCTTCTGGGCGGTGGCAGTGTCCCACAACAAGCCGTTCTGCGTGGCTACAGCGACTACCGTGTGTGGGGAGCGGGCGGCCTGCCGCGAGCGGTTCCCTAGATGTACTGCTGCAACTGCTCGGTGATGAGGCGCTGAAGTGTCTCAGAAGTGAAGTCCGCCAGGTCGCGCCGGTTGCGCCCCCAGGACCCAAACTGGGATTTGAGCGCCAGCGCAAGGGCGTCAAAACGCTGGGAGGCCTCATGGTTGCGAATCTCAAAGGCATTGTAGGAGATGTCGATGTCCAGTGGCGGGTAGTAGAGGAACATGAAGGCTGACAAGGCCATGGGGATGCTGCAGCCCAGAAAGAGCACCAGCCCTGCGCAGCATGGATTGGTGAAGGCCCAGCCCAGGGTACTCCAGAAGCCCGAGGCTGGGGGCCGGGACGGCAAGGTCCAGCGCCGCCAGCAACACTGCCTCCCTGCGCCAGCGTGGGGCCCCGGCTTCTGGCCCCTCCTAAAGGCCTCACCCATTGTTTCCTCCTCCTCTTCCTGCTCCTCCTCTAGCCACACATCTTGCAGCAAGGGGTCATCCTCTGAGTCCATAGCCTACAGGAGAGGGAGAGGGTCAGCAGGCTACAGAGAAGGAGAGGATGGTGCTTCCATAGCTGCAGCCGCCCACCCCGACTGTTAGCCTTGCCCACTCATAACCAAGACAGATACTGCAATGGAATCGCATCAAACAGGCACTTAACTGCACTTAACTGAATTCAACCACATGTGTACAAAACAGAAAGAAAAAATCCTGTTATTTGCCCATCACAGCTTCCAACTAGATCAGGGCTTTCAAGGCCACTGAAAAAGAATCAGCACCCAGTTGCAAACAGAAAAGATATTCCTCCACAAGGAAGGGATATTCGAGGGGAATTTTGATTAGGTAAGATTTCCCAATTTTTGCTGCATTCTCTGATTTTAGAACTCAAAGCCAATGTGAGGTGTGACTTCATCACAATCACTTTTATTTAATGAGCAACTATAAAGTCGTCCAAAAGTATCAGGGTAGAAGGGAAAGAACATGCTCTCTGGAACTAGACCCTTGTTTGGGTCCTGGTAGTGTGAACACTGGCAAGGGAGTGAGCCTCAGAGTCTTTCTAAGCACAGGTGGCTGTTCCTGCCTCACACGATTGTGGGGAAGGTCTAGGGAGGAAGCACCCTGCAGTCTGTGTGGTTTGTTATTATATATCACATGAGTACATTTCTTTGCTCCTCTCTGGGGACTGTAATGTGCTCAGCCATTGTCCACGTTCCTCTGACAGCGCTGGATGCCTGTCATAGTCCTCAAGAACTCTCAATAGCTCCCCACCCCCTCTTTGGGATGCTGCAGCTGCAGCCTCTGTTTGTCGGGCTCAGACCACTTAATATGCAACTCCAGGGACGTCAAAACTTTGGGCACAGACAGAGGCCGGGCATCTGTCTCCCCAAGATGTGGGCACAAGCAGCAGGAGGGCCTGGCAGGAAAGGGCAGTCTGAGGACTCCAGCAGGGTGGCCCAAAGGCAGGAGGCCCCCCCAGTGTCCCCAGGCATGGCCTGCCCTGCCCCCTTGTCCTGCTTGCCCTCTGTTTGGATGGAAAGAGACTCATTATCTAGTTAGACACCAGGCAGAGAGAGGAGGAAGCTAATTATGCCAGCACTGGCTAATTAATGCTGCTTTTCCTATTAACATTCTCTAGAATGCTCCATTTCAATTAGATGGTCTGTCCGGGAAGAGAACCGGCTGCCATCATCCCAAAGAAAGTGAAGAAGAGAGGGCGAGGGGAAGGAGGGAATTAGAGAGAGAAAGACAGACAGGACATGGGAGAGATGAGAGACAGAGAAAAATGAAAACAGGAGACAGGAGAATGGAGTTAGGGGGCAGGGACTGGAGACAGATGCAAATAGGGAAATAAGGGAAGAGAAAAACACAAGAGTGAGGGAGACAGTGCCAAATGTGGATGAGAGAGGAAGACTTGAAAGGGAGAGAGACTGGAAGGGGCAGGAACTGCTCCAGAAATATTAGAGATTCCTATGGATACAATAATTAAACTTCTCATTTCTGATGCCCTAAACCTAGCCTCCTGAGGGGATGTTACCTGCGCTGAGGCTCAGTTTGCATCAGCAGAAACTCATGGGAGTAACCAGAGGCAGCTCAGGCTCACCCCATCTCCAAAGGGCAAACCCAAATCTGCACATGGAGGTGGGGGTTGTGTGTGGGGGCCTCCACTGCATCCCTAACTGCTGAAGGAGGAAGTTGATGGTAGTATAGTGGAAAGGAACACTGGATGCTTGCATTTTTTCTGGGGACTAAATCCATCCACTGGCCCCCAGCCCCTTACCCAGGGTACAGTTTTCAATGTGTTGGCATGTGAGTAGGTCTAAGACCAAGATTCTGGGTCATGTCAGCACTCCTTGGATGATCCTGCTAGCCCATTGTTACTTCACCAGGAATGCTACTTTCTGCCCCAGAAGTCCAAGTTTAAAACATCTTTCAAGACCTTGTTCAAGTGTCACCTCTGCCAAGAAGACTTCCCAGATCTGAACACTAGCCAACTCCACCCCTTCCAAGATATGTGTCCAAGCTTCTCACCACACTTCTGGGATAAAAATTTACTCGAGGACAGGAAGGGAGCGGCACTGTAGCAGTGGTAAAGGCCATGATTTGGGAGGCAGACAGACTTGGATGCAAATCCCAGCACTTATGACTTCAGGCAGGCAGTATATTTCTGAGCTTCAGTTTTCCTGTCTGCAAGACAAGGCTAAGAGTACTCACCATAGAGGTTGCTTGATGATATAAACAGCAGGCTGACTATAGTGCCTAGGAGGTAGAAGTGCTTAAGAAATGATAGCCACTGTTCTTTTACACTCTGCTTCCTCACAAAAGGCTGTGAACTCCTAAAACATCCATGTGGCCCATTGTATTTGCCAAAGAGGGCCATGACAATGTTTCCCATCAAACATGTTTTCATGATGTGACTGTAAGACTTCTCCCACCAAGAAGTTATATCTTCATTCCTTCCCTTGAATCTAGATGCTCTGTGACTTCTGAGGCTAGGTTAAAATGGAGATGCAACTTCCACCTGGCTTTCTTGGGACATTCATCCTTGGAACCTAGCCACTATGCTGTAAGGAAGCCCAGACTAGCCCATGCAGAGACTACATTAGGAGCTCCTGCTGGCATCCTAGTTGACAGCCATCATCAACCACCAGATATGAGTGAAAATGTCTCCAGTGATTCTGGGCCCCTAGCCACCAAGTAACACCCAACCTTCTAGTAGTCCCAGTTGAGACTTGGGAACTGTGGAGCTGAGCTAAGCCACCCTCTCCTGTGCTCTGTTCTGGCCCACAGAATCCATGAACATAGTATATCAGCTGCCATACATCACTAGATTTTGGGTCAGCTGTTCCATAGCAATACTAAGTGAACAGTTGCAATGGAACTCTGTTCCACATGTGTCCTGCAGTCTGTGCTTGCTAGATTTAAGTGATGAGAAAATTAAGCACAGCCATTTGGTCTCCCAGTGACAGCCCCACAGCCCAGTAGACATAAATTCCAAGGGAGCAGGGACTTGACTGTCGTGTTCCCTGCTGGGTTCCCCTGGTCTAAAACACTCCTGCCTGGGGGCCGGGGTGTGTGTCAGTTGTTAGCAGCTATTTGTTAAATGAAAGAAGGAAAGCGAATCTCAGAAGCAGCAGAAACATCTGGGTTAGATATTAGGTAGAAATACCCCCTGGACTCTCCTTGGACAGAGGACAGTCAGATACCAAATAATATAAACAGAGGGCAGAAAGTGTGGTTTCTTCTGTCTTGGGTGCGAAGGATCTTGGAGAGGATGAGACAGATGAGCAGGAAGTAGACCTGATGGTTTCTTTTACTGTCACTCCCCTCCCCCCATCCACTTCCATACCCTCCTTCCCAGCCTACTCCTGAAAAGAAAAACTGTCATGTGGGATACCACACATGGCTCCAGACTCAGCTCAGCCTCCAGCTTTCCGTGTGGCCCTGGGCATGTCCTGGCCTCTCTTGGTGCCCTGTCTCCCCCATCTGGGATATGGGAGATACTGTCTCCCCCATCTGGCAGTGGAATGGTAAAAGCCCAGGTCCCTCCAGCTGTGACACCCCCAGACTCTCTGAACAGCCCTAGTCTGCAGGCCAAGAGGGGATGGGTACAATCTGAGCCTCTCACCAACCCAGCTAGCAGCTGAGGTCTGACATTAATGCCTCAGCTGTCAACCCTGTTCTCAGCACCCGCTCCCAGGATGGGCAACAAATCACAAATTTGTTTTCCTTTTTCAAATGATGGGAATTGATTAGCTTAGTGAAGAGCTCCAGCTGCTCCGTAGAAAGGAGATAAGGATGGCTTCTTTGATATTTGTCACTGGCTCAGACGAAGAGCCCGAAGTTGGACTGTGATCACCGGGGACTGTGATCTAGCCCGTTAGGGTGTTCCTGCTCAGTGACCTGCCTGTGTGCTTTCTCTCTCCCTCTCCATCTGTCTCTGTCACACACACACTCTCACACATACACACACTCAGAGATAGTCAGAATTAAACTCTGGGACTCCTGGGATCTCATGAACCAAGGTGGACACACATCCATGGAACATGGTCTCCCTCCTCTTGGGCAAGGCAAATGAGACAACCACCTAAAGGGGAAGAGCAGACATTGGGGAGCCTTGGAGAAAAAGAACCTGGCCCAGTTTCAAGGGCCAAGCCTGAGGCAAGCCTAGGCCACATTTGCAGCCTAAGCCCAATTTTATAACAGGAAAAAAATATACATATATATGCATTTTTAAAAACCCATTAATAGTGATTATCTCTGACTAGGAGAATTATGGGTGATTTTTATTTTCTTCTTTATACTTGTCTCTTTCAAATATTTCTACAATGATCGGGTACAGCCTGCCTTTTAGAATTATAAATAAATGTTATTTAAAAACATGTTTAAAATAGGACATGTACGTATGTGTGTAGAAGGGACTTTGCTAACAGCCTTCAACTCTTTGAGGAGTTACTATAATAGGCATGGGAGGAGGTGGGGCTCTGTCCTCGGAAAAGAGAAACAAGGAGCGTTGCAGCAAGAGAGACCCTGGTTAGAAAGCAGAAGAACCTAGGGAGAGTGGGAGGTGGTAAATGCCCAGCGAGTGAGTCACTGTGGAGTCTTCTGTTT
>SJYC01061721.1:0-44036 GCA_006408675.1 Madoqua kirkii
TTGCGGGTCTTTAAAATGACCAGGAAGGAGATCCTGGCTTATCAGACCCAGAAGGGTTCAGAGCACTGGTCCAACTCCTTCATTTCACAGCTCAGAAATGAAGCCCAGCAAATGGTTTTATCCAAGGTTATATTTCTTTTTCTTGGTGTGGACCATTTAAAAAGTCATACTGAACTTGTTACAATATTGCTTCCGTTTTATGTTATGGATTTTTTGGCCTTGAGGCATGTAGGATCTTAGCTCCCCAACCAGAGATCGAGCCTGCATCCCCTGGATTGGCAGGTGAAGTCTTAACCACTAGACGGCCAGCAAAGCCCCCTCAAGGTCATCTTATGGTGGCCGAGTCAGGGCCCTTGGCTCAAAAGAGTGCTCTATCTGTTCCATCACCAAATTCAGGGGTGGGGTGGGGGCAGTTTTGGGCAGTCCAAAGGAACAACTAGGTCTAGGGAAGATGACATGAGGACCTAAAGAGCCAATACAGGGAAGCGTTTTTAAGGTCTAGAAAAGAGGCATTTGTCAAGTCACAAGGCAGATGGACTTCCCCATTCGGACAGAATGGGACTTAGGGTGGGAAGCAGTATTGCCCCAAAGACACCCCCAGCCCCCTATGGGGCCCTGCTCTTTTCCAGAAAGGCTCCCAGGGATGTGGACCCACCCCCGAGCCTGCCTATATCCCTGTTTACAACTTACTTCATGGCGAAGGGTGACAGAACCCTTCCTTCTTCATTCCCCCATCCCAGCCAGACTATTAAAATGCAATCAAAAAATCACATTAGCCATGCAGATTCGGCTTAAAACACGTATATGTATATATAATTTAACGGCAATTAGGAGCTAATCAGCTTTTTCTTCTTGTCTCAGGGTGTTTTGCCTCCCTGGTCCTTGAAAACATCTTGGGGTCTTTGATTCTCTTACTCTTGGGCTGAGAGATTTGGGCAGAAATTCAGAATGAGATATTTTGAGTCGAACAGCTCCATTTTCTCCTGAGGTGCTGAAGTGGGGATATTGTACCCTTCTCCACTCCCTGGTTATGGATCTCCCCTTTGGTGAGTCAGCTCATCTGGGTGGAAAAGAGATGAAAGGAAAGAGGAGGACTTGGTCCCTCCTTGGTGCCACTAGCCTAAATCCTAATACCCCATCTTCTGAGAGTCTGCCACCCTCTATGTGCCCCAGCTATGTGCCTGCCATCCAGATTCAAATTCTTCTCGGAGACTGGGAGACCTCATTGCTCAGATCTTCTCTTCTCGGAGATCTGGAGACCTGAGAGGCTCCATCTCAGGCAAGGAGGCTGCAGATAAACTGCAGACATGGTGCCAGAACTGGGTCAGAATCACACA
This sequence comes from Madoqua kirkii, assembly GCA_006408675.1. Lineage (NCBI taxonomy): Eukaryota > Metazoa > Chordata > Mammalia > Artiodactyla > Bovidae > Madoqua > Madoqua kirkii. Next base: position 1,338 of record SJYC01061721.1, read on the forward strand.
GATGGGGTGAAGCTGAAAGTCCAGCTAGCCCAGTACAGAGACTGATACCCAGGAAGAGAATCCTAACATAATTGCTGTGCATCTATGTGCAAACACCCTCATATATCAGCCCTGCTGCTGCTGCTGCTGCTAAGTCGCTTCAGTCGTGGCCGACTCTGTGTGACCCCATAGACTGCAGCCCACCAGGCTCCCCCGTCCCTGGGATTCTCCAGGCAAGAACACTGGAGTGGGTTGCCATTTCCTTTTCCAATGCATGAAAGTGAAAAGTGAAAGTGAAGTCACTCAGTCTTAGCGACCCATGGACTGCAGCCCATCAGGCTTCCCTGACCATGGGATTTTCCAGGCAAGAGTACTGGAGTGGGGTGCCATTGCCTTCTCCCATATCAGCCCCGCAGGGGAGGCTTTATAAGTTCCCCATTTTACAGAGTAATAAACAATCATAGAGGTTAAGTGACTGTCTTGTGGTCACACAGCTTAATAAGGGGTGGAGCTAGCATTTGAACCTCAGGTCTACCAATCCCAAAGCCTGTCTTCTGTTTACCATTCCAAGCATCCTTGGAGTTCCTTGAGAACTGAGGTGTCGGTTCTCACTGAAGAAACCCATTGCCTTTTAGCAAGACTGCAGCATCCCCATAAGACCTGAAATCACACAGGTCTCAGCAGTTCACCCTTTGGTAGGTTTCAGGCAGCTCAGGGCATGATGCAAAGGAAGGCTCCAGCAGTCTTGGAAGCCTGGCCTTCCCTTCAAGGAAAGCATGGGTGTGACAGTTAACTTTGCATGTCAGCTTGACTGGGCAACGGGATGCCAGCACGTCCGTGCTAAGTGGCTTCAGCTGTGTTGCTTCAAGTCCTTTGAGACCCCATGGACTGTAGCCTGCCAGGCTCTTCTGTCCATGGGATTCTCCAGGCCATGAATACTGGAGTGTGCTGCTATGCCCTTCTCCAGGGGATCTTCCTGACCCAGCGATCAAATTCATGTCTCTATGTCTCCTGCATTGGCAGGCAGGTTCTTTACCACTAGCACCACCTGGGAAGCCCCATGGGATGCCATGCATCTGACCAAACATGACTCTGGATGTACAGACTGTGTAAAGCAGATGATCCTCCCTAACACGGGTGGGCCATATCCGATCAGTTGAAGACCTGAATGGAACAAAAGCGCTGAGTGAAAGGGAATGCTCCCTGCTGACTGCCTTGATCTTTTCCAGCCTTCAGACTCAGACTGAAACACTGGCTCCTCCTGGGTCTCTAGTCTGCTGGCTTTCAGATGGGAGGTTACATCACCAGCTGTCCTAGCTCTCAGACCTTTGGACAGACTGGAACTACAGCATCAGCTGTCCTGGGTCCCAGCTTGCCAACTGCAGACCTTGAAGTCTCAAGTTCTCTTTCCCTCTGTCTGTCTGTCTGTCTATCTATCTATCTATCTATCTATCTATCTATCTACCTACCTACCTACCTACCTACCTACCTACCAGGGCTTCCCTGGTGGCTCAGATGTTAAAGAATCTGCCTCCAATGCAGGAGACCCAGGTTCAATCCCTGGGTAGGGAAGATTCCCTGGAGAAGGGAATGGCAACCCATGCCAGTATTCTTGCCTGGAAAACTCCATGGACAGAGGAGTCCAGCACACTGTAGTACATGGGGCTGCAAAGAGACGGATACAACTAAGCAACTAATAATTAAGCAACGACTAGTATACCTACCTACCTAATCACTTAAGCTACACCCTATTGGTTCTGCTTCTCTGGAAGAACGCTCACTAATATAATTTCCCTAGAGGGAAAGTATGAGTGAAGCAGGGAGCCCCACTGTAGCATCTGGATCCTACAACCCTCCTAGAAACCTCTCTCAAGAAGCCCCAAGTCCTACCCAAAATCTCAGACAAAAATGGGAACAGAGCTAGCAAAGGTCCTCCAAATCCACAGAAGAAAGAGTGTGGCTGGATGACTTTCTGAGCCCCTCCCTCAAGAAGACCCTGCGTCTGCTACCCCATCCTCCTGCCCCAGCCCTGAGGAGTCTGGCTTTGTGGCTGCAGCCGAAGCAAACACCTGTACTTACTTACTCCCCATCAGACCTCCTGCCCCCCAAGAAACACCATCCTCATTGGCTAAATGTGCCAGCAGAGGGCAGAAAACTTAGAGTGACCGCTTCTTCCCCAAAGAAAATCTGGGCTTATTTATTGTAAGCCCAGGTGGGGGTGGGGGAGGGAAGAGGGTTGGGAGGGGGTCTCTGCGGGGAAGCCTATCCAGACCCCTCATTTCTCAGAGAAGACCAGGCTGCAAAGATGGAGCACATGAAGGACGGCTGGGCTCCCCTGGCTGACAGCTGGTGAGGAAACTGCGGGCACTGACTCGTAAGCCCAACAGCTCGATATATATCCGGCAAACAAGCTTTGATCTCATCTATATATCACCCGGGAAAACATACCAGCACCAGAGAAACCAACATTAGTTGTCACAACAGCCTAGGTTTCCCCCATTCCACGTGTTCTCTCTCTGGTGGGCTCAGTGGAAACGAACTGGTCCCGCAAGAGAAGGAGGGATGTCTGGAACTAAAGAGCACCAGGGCCTGGTTTTGGGGGAAAAGGGCAGCAACAGTCCTGAGTTCAAACTCTGGCTCTGCTTCTAGCTGGGTGCCTTGGGCAAGTCTCAGTTTCTTCATCTGTAAAATGGGGTGAGGACACCCTGCTTGCTGAGTCACGGTCATGAAGAGCCTCAAAGATGGGAAGTGACTCAAACCTGGCCCATGTGCATAGGTAGGTTGGCAAGTCGGCTAGAACTGACTCATTCTTTGCTACATCAGCTCTCCTTCCTAGGTGATGCTAGTGGGTAAGAATCTGCCTGCCTAATCCCTGCCTGGACTATGAAGATCCCCTGGAGGAGGAAATGGAAACCCACTCTAGTATTTTTGCCTGGAGAATCCCATGGACAGCGGAGCCTGGCGGGTTATGGTCCATAGGGTTGCAAAGAGTTGGACACGACTAAAGTGTCTTAACACACACACACACACACACACACACACATCAGCCTCAGACTTTAATATGGATCAGAAGCCGGGTAGGCTTGTTAAAATGCAAACTCCTGGGCCAGGCACTAGATCCCATCATACTCGGGGGTGGTACCTAGGAACCTGCATTTATACCACCTCCCATGTGATTCTTTTGTAGGTGGTTCAGGACTATTCTGTGCAATACCCTGCTGCCTTGGCCACCCTCCCAGTTCCCAGTGGCTTCCTCCATCAGATGACTTTGCCCTTGGCCTTCCCCCTGCTGGAGCTCACACTAGCCTCTCCTCAGGCTAGTCCTGCCTGCCCCGGGCTCTGAGGATGGTCTCAGGCTCCTGGATCTCTGACCAGGACTCAGTCCTTCAACCAAGTCCCCCTTCCTCTGGCCCTGAAAAGGAAGAAATGATGACATTCAGGTCTGCCATCCAGCTCTTCCTGGTGGAGCCAGGCAGCAAAAGAAAAGAGATGATCCTATGCAAGGGGCTGGCACAGCACTGAGCGCTGCTGTGTGCTGGAACCCGTGTTTTGCTTGTGGACTCCTCATCTGACCCAGCCTCAGCTCTCTAAGGCAGTTTTCAGGAGCAGGGCTGAGATCTGAGCCTCTGCAGGCCCAAGTCAGAGCCCATCCTTTTAGCCACTGAGCTCCACTGTTCAGAGTATCTCACCCACTGACCCACTCTTGTCCCTCCCTTCCCACTCTGTTCCGCCTGCACAACTCAGGCCTTAAGGCCCAGACCCGTCAAACAGTCTTGCATCTCTGAGAAAAAGGCAATAAAAGCTTAATAAAATCAGCAATACTTACAGAATCTGTGAAATACAGCCAGGCCTCTAGACACTCCTCACCTGAAGGATCAGAAGGTTCCTGAAAACCCCCCACTGCATGCCTGGACCCAACTGTCCAGGTTGCTCCTTCCACCACCTCTCCCCCTGGCTGCTGCCTGGAACTCCAAGAGAACAGGAGGGCCCATGGGGGCCAGCAACCAGTTGGCTCCCCAGCCCTCAGACTGCTGGATTATGAAAAATAAAAAGATCCCCACAAAATACAACCAATAACCACAGCCATAAAAGCCAAATTGGATTCCTTCCTGGCTGATGAGCTCAGAGCCCTTCTCTCTCTCTGAGACCCGATTAACAAATATGTAAAACAAGTCCCCTTGTGTCTCCTCTCCAGCTCCAGCCAGCGCTTCCTGTGAGCTGAAGCTCAGGGACAAGGGAGGAGGCGTCAGCAGTGGGACCTGCTCTGCCACCAGCCTGCTGTGTTACCTAGATCAAGTCACTGGACATCTCTGGACGGGTGGTCCCCCAGCTGTCAGATGGTGGGTAGGGAGAAATGCTCTCTAAACCCTCTGATTCTCAGCTGTTGCCCAAGACTGGGAGACAGAGAAAGGAGAGGGGGGTCCCTTTCATCCTTATTCAGAAGTTAATGTATAACTGGGTGGGGGCACACTGTAGGGTCCTGATAAAACATCAAGCCAAGAAGCAGGAAAGGCCAAACAGCATATGCTGGCTGGATGCTGTCAGCTTTGCTGGGACAGAGTAGGTGGTAACCTGCCAGTTCTTAGCTCTGGGGAAGCTCTAGAGACCACTACCCTGTCTTCCCCCTACCATACACACCCAGATCTCATCTGTGGGTCTGGGGACACTGCAAAGACTCTTCTTGGCCCCGTACCATGAAAGAAAAGCTTGAGGGTAAATTGAAAGCTGAAAGAAAGCAGACACTGCAAAGTGCTCAAACCCATGTCAGAGAATGGGGGGCACTACAGCTAGTTAGGGATGGAGTTCTAGGAAGGGGCTCTACCCCCAGCCTCATTGCTCAGAAAAAAATGAGGAACCTTAGGAGGAACCTCCCCTTCTGAGGTTCCCCTGGCCCCTGGGGGCACCCCTAGCTCCTGCTGCCAGGCCTTGGGGAAAGCCCAGGAGGCCAGCACCCGATGAAAGCGCACATCAAGGAGATGTTGGCAACCACTGGGGTGGTCATGTTCCCAGCCTTGATCCTGACCTTGATCCTCTCATCCTGGAGGGATTGAACGATACTAATCTGTGCAGCAACTTACAGCTTGTAGATGATTTTCACACAGGTTTTCTCGTCTCAGAACTATTTCCAATTTGCAAATAAGAAAACTAAGGCTAAAAGAAATAAAGGGAGTTATTTTTTGAACTTGATTTCTGATAAGCTCAGTCCCAATCTCACTATATTAGGTTTTGAGTCTCACATGTTGGAAAACTCTCAAGAGTTCTAGAGTCAGCCTTCCCAATCTCCACTGGTGCAGGGGCATATCCCCCCACCTTCCACCCCAGTGTCTGTCCCCAGGAGTCATTCTGACCACAGGCACAACCCTGGCTCCAGGGAAGGGAGGAGAGAAAAAGCACCCAGGGCTGACACCCAGCTTCACCATCCTGGGTGCGTATGCTGTCACTCTCGTTGTGTCTGGAGAGGAGTCCCAGGCTCCTCTGTCCATGTGTCCATCTTGGGTGTCCAGATGGAAACATACCTTCTGGCCTGCACAGGGGAAGGGCTTCCTGGCTACCCTGCTGACTGACAGCTCAGGTGCGTACAGTGGAGAGGGAGGTACACTTGGTACCCTCCACACCTGGGACCAGCACAGAGGCCCTGGCAGCGTGGGAGGGGAGGGTCTGATGCCGGCCCTCAGCCCACCTGCCACGATGGTGCAGCTGCCTGTGGAGACAGGAATGGGGGACTGCAGATGAGCTGCTGGAGCAGAGAGTCCAAGAGGAGAGCAGACCCCCAAGTAGCACCTCTCCCCAACTCTGCTGCCTCTCCCACGAAACACTTGGGAGACTCAAGGTCCCAGGAACTCAAAACTGTTGCTCCTGGCACCAGAGGCCAGGAAAAACCTGACAAAACCACCAAGCCCCAGAATCTCCAGCCCCTTCCGTCCCCCTCCAACCCCACTCAATAGTGCAGTGTTATCCCAGGTCTCACAGGAACCTTCCTCAAATCCTCCCACAATAATAGGGCTCAGTCTCCTATTCACTCGTGACCTGGGGCTAGTCTTTATTCCTTCATGAGCCTCAGTTTGCCCTTCTGTAAAATGGGAGGGCTGGGCTAAATGTGATTTCAGTTATTTCCTAGTTCTCTCACTTTGGAGTCCTCAAAAAGCCAGGACACAGAACTGTGATAACAGAGAAGATGGGGTGGCTCAGGGCTGGGGTAGCAGTTGGGAAGGTGAAGAGAGCTGCAGACTTTTGGGGGGCTGGGGCTGCAGCTTCCATCAGCTTTGCAGTCTCCTGAGTTCCAGTCCTTGCCACAGCCAGGAACTAGAGGAGCCCAGGGGTCAGAGCGTCCTCCAGGATAGGGTTGGGGCGGGGTGTGTAGTGAGAGGGCAAGGTTTAAGAATTCAGACAGACTACCTCTGCCTAATTCTGAGCTGAAGGGTCTTGCGGTGGACAAGAACAGTATTCTTTGCCTTGTCAGTACTTGGGGTCAGATCCTACCAAATCCAGGCCAAGGTCAAAGTCCATCAGCCCCACATATCATGAACACATTTACATATTCATTCACTTGTCATCCTCATTCACTCACTTATTGGTGCTTGCTATAAGGACTTTCTGTTAAACCATCGTTATCTTCACTCTGGGACATTCTTGAACTCCTTTCCTCTCCAAGGCTCCAGAAACTTTTCCACCACAGATTTAACACTCATTAATGCCCAAGAGTGCCCTCGGCTGACACATCCCTGTTCATCACAAATTCCTAACTCTGTTACTCTGAGATCACCCACTCGAAGCCTCTGGAAGAGCAGGTCACCAAGTCAGGAACCCTTGCAGGGAACATGCAGCAGCTACTAACCTGTAACGCCCTTCCACAGTCAGCCTCTTCCCAGCTTCTCCAGCTGGAGAAAGGAAGGGTTTTTACCCCCCTCTGGCTGCTGAAAAAATCAAAGCCTGATTTCTCTCTAGCTTAGCTGAATGTCTCTCAGGCCCGGATTGCAGAGAAGAACCAAAACCAACAACCTGCCTTTGTGAAGTCACAAGATGATGTTTTAAAAACCAGCAAAGGATATTTCAAACAGAAAGTTTGCACATATGATTATGTCCAGAGGGATGCAAGTCCCAGCTGTATCGACATGGGATGAAAAGGGGAAACTTCTGGATGAAAGCCAGAATAACCCTGCCAGTCTGCCAGATGTTGCCTGCATCTGGATCTCTGAAAAGTGATCCATTCAGTGAGCTGGCCGTCAAGGAGCAAATGGTCAATCCATGTCACCCTGTCAACCAGGACTCAGCCTGAGCCCACAGGTACAAACTACCCAGATTACTGAAGGATCCAAAAGGTAGTTTGATTTCAGTCCTACTCATCTGCAAGGACCCAAATCAAGGCCAAAGTGTGAGCCTCAGTCATTTCACAGTGGTCATGATCGTGGTACTGAGTCCAGCTTGCCTCAATTTGAGTCCTGTCTCTGAGGCTTACTGGCAATCTCTTTAGTCCCTCTGTGCTTCACAGTTCACATCCTTAAAATAGAATAATAATGGTAGCTATCTCATAGAGCAGGGCTTCCCAGGTGGCACTAGTGGTAAAGAACCCGCCTGCCAATGCAGGAGACCTAAGAGACTTGGGTTTGATCTCTGGGTTGGGGAGATCCCCTGGGAAGAGGGCACAGCAACCCTCTCCAGTATTCTTGTCTGGAGAATCCCATGGACAAGGTAGCCTGGCAGGTTACAGTCCATAAGGTGGCAAAAAGTAGGACACAATTGAAGAGACCTAGCCCTGCATCTCATAGAGCAGGTGTGAGGATGCACTAAGATAATACCTACAAAGCCCTAAGCCTGGCAGGCAGTAAATGGCCAAAATATGTCGGCCGTTTTATAATTGTCATTATCACCAGGTGCTCACTCTGCAGAACTCTCCCAACTAAGAACAGGAGAAATCCTCCAGGACAGTGCAAAGGCCGACACTGTGGGGATATGGGGTGAAACACTCCTCCCCCAAACATCCTAGGAACACCAGTCTGCTACAACTGTTCCAACTCCGAGCCCCATTTAAGCTGCCTTCCCCCGAGACAACAAGATCACCACATTCTCCTTCATGACAGGAGTGGCTTCCAGCTGGCAGTCATGTCTCCTCTATTAACAAGGTTTGGCAAAGGATGCATCATCCAGGTGCCAGTATGTGTGTTGGATGCCTCGAGCAGATGGCTGGGTGGGAATGAGCTTTCGCTACCACGCCCCTTCTCCCACCAAGACATCAAGCCGGGGAGGGCACCCAGATGCCACTCACAGGAAATCTCCTTCTCACTGTGAAGCGAGCACTTGCCTGGATCATGTTCTCTGAGCCCCAGAGGACACTTGGGTCCCTCTTCCACTTCTGGGGGACCTGGGTGAGCTCTCACCTACCCATCACCTCTGGTTGAGGCAGGGAGTGTTGAGGCAGGCCTGGGAGACTCTGGTGGGCTCTGCAAGGACAGAGACTGAAGTCTTTCCACTTCTGCATGCCTGGCACACAGTGGGGTACTCAGGTAGACACTTGTGGGATGGGGGATTAAGGAGAAGGCTTTTTCTGGTAGAGGGGATTTAAGCCCCTGGACACTGTCTCCCAGGTCATCATTTCCTAATTCCAAGGAATATTCCCTATAAGAGACTTGGATGGCACCTGCTGGCATCTAAATTCAAGCCAGTCCTTCCCATTGTCCCCACCACCTCCTCATTCCCAATGGTCAAGTTCACTGATACAGCAAGACCCTAATCTCCATCCAATGGCCCTTTCCAAATTTCCCAGGTTCTCAGTCTACTTCCCTCCGAGGGAGGAGCAAGGAGAGAAAGCAGGATGCCAGAACTAAGGGTGTCTACAGGAGTTCCACATGCCTAGCAGACTCTTTCCCTCAAATTAAGGAGAAACATACCCAGACCCTCCACTTCACTAACATACCAGGAGCTGGTCCCAGGACCCTCTGCTGGACTTCTTCCTTCCAGGTTTTGGTAGAGGCTCAGCTTCTGCTGCAGAAGGCAATGGCACCCCACTCCAGTACTCTTGCTTGGAAAATCCCATGGACAGAGGAGCCTGGGATCCTGCCATCCATAGGGTCGCTAAGAGTCAGACACAACTGAGCGACTTCACTTTCACTTTCATGCATTAGAGAAGAAAATGGCAACCCACTCCAGTGTTCTTGCCTGGAGAATCCCAGGGACGGCAGATACTGGTGGGCTGCCATCTATGGGGTCGCATAGAGTCGGACACGACTGAAGCAACTTAGCAGCAGCAGCAGCAGCAGCAGCTTCTGCCAGCACTAATGCCAGCAAGCATGACAAGGCCTGGAGGTATAACATAAACAGTCTGCTGCTGCCCATCAGCTTCTCCTTCCCCAAGGCTTTGATTTCAAACCTTCTCCCTCTTACCACCAGAATAAACCAGCTAGTGCAGCCTCTGAGGGGCTCCATCTGCCTCTTTCCTAGCTATGTGGCTTTGGGCAAGTAAGTCAACCTCTCAAGCCTGGGTCCTTCAATTGCAAAGCAGAATAAGCATACCTACCTCCAGGGTTGTTGTGGGGGTTGTATAAATTAGCCCATGACAAGTTTCCCTGGTAGTTCAGAGGTAAAGAATCTGCCTGCCAATGCTGGAGCCTCAGGTTCAGTTCCCGAACTGGGAAGATACCCTGGAGAAGGAAACGGCAACCCCACTCTAGTATTTTTTCCCTGGGAAAACCCATGGATAGAGGAGCCTATAGGGCTACAGTCCATGGGGTTGCAAAAGAGTCAGACATGACTTAGTGACTAAACAACAAAGCTTTTATCAGAGTGCCTGGCATGTGGCAAATATTCTGTACCTTCCTGTGCCATTGTTCACATGGATGAATGCAGGCACTGGGCAAATCAGCAGGGTTAGTCCTGATATCAGGGGGATGTGGAGCAGAAGACTTGGCAGTGAAAACTAGCTACATCTCACCTCTGCGCTTGGAAGGGAATGTTATGTTAACTGCCTGCACCTGTTTAACCCCCTTCACTGGATGCTTCCCACACACTCAAGGAGTCTAGCCTGGCCACGTGGCACACAAGCCTGGGATTCTGAGACTCAGGATCTGCCACCAACATGCTGTGTGATGCTGGGTAATTCACTAACCCTCTCTGAAATAACTTCCCATCTACAGACACCTCTTGCAGCCCTAACCTCTTGAGTTAAATCGTTTTTCATAGTCCAGGCTTCACAGTGGGGCTCCTGCCTGAGCCCATCCCCCAGGCAGACAAGTCTGGGCTCTCATGGTTGGGGACAGAGTCCAAGATGTACAGGTTAAGATCCAGTCCCAGCCCCAGTCCAGAAGCCCTGAATACCAAGCCTAGGATGGCCAAAGCTAAACTACACCCTTACACCTGACCCAACTGGCAGAGGAATTTACATCTTTTGAAAACCATCACATTCATGGGTTTCTTGACAAAAAATATATCTTAAATGAATAGCAAAAACTATGCAGGAAGAAAGTGAAAGTTGCTCAGACGTGTCCAACTCTTTATAACCCCATGGACTATAGGGTCCTCTGCTGCAGAAGGCAATGGCACCCCACTCCAGTACTCTTGCTTGGAAAATCCCATGGACAGAGGAGCCTGGGATCCTGCCATCCATAGGGTCGCTAAGAGTCAGACACAACTGAGCGACTTCACTTTCACTTTCATGCATTAGAGAAGAAAATGGCAACCCACTCCAGTGTTCTTGCCTGGAGAATCCCAGGGACGGCAGATACTGGTGGGCTGCCATCTATGGGGTCGCATAGAGTCGGACACGACTGAAGCAACTTAGCAGCAGCAGCAGCAGCAGCAGCTTCTGCCAGCACTAATGCCAGCAAGCATGACAAGGCCTGGAGGTATAACATAAACAGTCTGCTGCTGCCCATCAGCTTCTCCTTCCCCAAGGCTTTGATTTCAAACCTTCTCCCTCTTACCACCAGAATAAACCAGCTAGTGCAGCCTCTGAGGGGCTCCATCTGCCTCTTTCCTAGCTATGTGGCTTTGGGCAAGTAAGTCAACCTCTCAAGCCTGGGTCCTTCAATTGCAAAGCAGAATAAGCATACCTACCTCCAGGGTTGTTGTGGGGGTTGTATAAATTAGCCCATGACAAGTTTCCCTGGTAGTTCAGAGGTAAAGAATCTGCCTGCCAATGCTGGAGCCTCAGGTTCAGTTCCCGAACTGGGAAGATACCCTGGAGAAGGAAACGGCAACCCCACTCTAGTATTTTTTCCCTGGGAAAACCCATGGATAGAGGAGCCTATAGGGCTACAGTCCATGGGGTTGCAAAAGAGTCAGACATGACTTAGTGACTAAACAACAAAGCTTTTATCAGAGTGCCTGGCATGTGGCAAATATTCTGTACCTTCCTGTGCCATTGTTCACATGGATGAATGCAGGCACTGGGCAAATCAGCAGGGTTAGTCCTGATATCAGGGGGATGTGGAGCAGAAGACTTGGCAGTGAAAACTAGCTACATCTCACCTCTGCGCTTGGAAGGGAATGTTATGTTAACTGCCTGCACCTGTTTAACCCCCTTCACTGGATGCTTCCCACACACTCAAGGAGTCTAGCCTGGCCACGTGGCACACAAGCCTGGGATTCTGAGACTCAGGATCTGCCACCAACATGCTGTGTGATGCTGGGTAATTCACTAACCCTCTCTGAAATAACTTCCCATCTACAGACACCTCTTGCAGCCCTAACCTCTTGAGTTAAATCGTTTTTCATAGTCCAGGCTTCACAGTGGGGCTCCTGCCTGAGCCCATCCCCCAGGCAGACAAGTCTGGGCTCTCATGGTTGGGGACAGAGTCCAAGATGTACAGGTTAAGATCCAGTCCCAGCCCCAGTCCAGAAGCCCTGAATACCAAGCCTAGGATGGCCAAAGCTAAACTACACCCTTACACCTGACCCAACTGGCAGAGGAATTTACATTCTTTTGAAAACCATCACATTCATGGGTTTCTTGACAAAAAATATATCTTAAATGAATAGCAAAAACTATGCAGGAAGAAAGTGAAAGTTGCTCAGACGTGTCCAACTCTTTATAACCCCATGGACTATAGGGTCCATGGCATTCCCCAGGCCAAAATACTGGAGTGGGTAGGTGTTCCCTTCTCCAGGCGATCTTCCAACCCAGGGATCAAACCCAGGTCTCCTGCACTGCAGGTGGATTCTTTACCAGCTGAGCCACCAGGGAAGTCCAAGAATACTGGAGTGGGTAGCCTATCCCTTCTCCAGCAGATCTTTTTGACCCAGGAATCAAACCAGGGTTTACCAGCTGAGCTACCAGGGAAGCCCTAAAACAATGCAGCGTACTGGACAAAGTAGGGGTTCTTGGTTCACGCAGATGAAAATCTGACCCCAAGTTGGCCCCTTCTAGCTGTGTGGCCTTAAGCAAACCTCTTCAGTTCTCTGAACCTCGGTTTCCCCACATATTAAGTGGGGATAACAACCTATATGCCATGAGACGGTTGTGAAGTTGAGACAGATCGAGTATAACACTTAGCATGTGGCACACAGCAGATACTCAACCAAAGGCAGTTATTATTATCAGGACTGCTATTACAAGCCTGCTGCGCCCACTGTAAAGCAGAGGAAGCAAGGCCATCAGTCCTGTTTGGTGCTCATTTCCAAAGAGTCCTGACTACCACAGACACATCCATCACAGTCCTCCCACCCATCTACCTTCCAGCTGGTGTGGAGCGGGAGCAGCCGTCTGGTCTCCCCCATGGCCAGGCAGAGAGTTGAGCTCACTGCGGGAGGCTCTGCCACCTTTCCTGGCCCAGTCCTGGCAGCATCCCTGCCTCCAGCCTTAGTCGAGCAGCTGGAGCGTGCATCACACTGTCTTGCCTGTGAAATGCGACTTTTGGAAAACATGCATATTTGTGAGTTGGTGCGTGTTTCTATTTTGGGCCAACACTGCCCTCTTTATTTATTTTCCCTGGGCTTTGCATTTGGAACCCAGCTCAGAAGGGTGTTTTGACAGACTCTGACACCGCTCCAGGCTTCTCTGGCAGGAGACACGCTCAGGTGGGGGGAGGGTGGGCAAGAAGAGGAAGATTTCAAATGATGAGCCCTCTGCCTTGGCTGAGAGTAACAGGCAATCAGACACCTCTGCCTCACTGTCCCAGCCCTCAGCTTCTCCATACGTGGGTGGGGGAACAGTGTAAGAGGTTCTGGTGGGAGAAAAGAGGGGAGAGGAGGAAAGGGACCAAATAACTAATCAGAGGTTCTAATCATCATAGAGGTAACAACATTATCAATACCAATAATATCAGTATCAATGATTGCCACTGCCTCCCCATTTTTATGACTAAGAGTGGGCTTACTGATTGCCCTCAGGCAAACCATCTCATCTTTTAGCATCTTGCTTTGCTCATCTGTAAAGGTGATTTTTGCAGTCCCCAGCTCATGAGGCTGTGAGAAAGGGTTGCTCAGCCAAATGGTAGCGATGACTATCTTCCCTCCCGGCTGCAGATCCTGGCCAGCTGCCCACAGACAGCCTACTTGGCAGCATCTTTGGGACTTGGAGCTGATGGCCAAAGAGTCTACCCACCAGGACTCTACCCACCAGGAACGGCCTCTAAAGCTGCTCTCAGCTAGTCAGTCCCACCTCTGTGGTCATTTGCAACCAGCCTAGAGTCTGCCTTAAGGGAGGAAGGGTCTCAGACAATTCCCCCTACCTTTGAATGACCAAGTGAATGGCAATGGAAAAGAGGGGACGAGGGCTGTCTTTCGGTCACTAAGTTGTATCCGACTCTCTTGTGACCCGAAGGACTGTAGCCCCACCAGGCTCCTCCATCTATGTGATTTCCCGAGCAAGAATATTGGAGTGGGTTGCCATTTCCTTCTCCAAAACTATCAGGGAAAAAGGCTTAAACCAAAATTCCAAGATCCTGAGGGTCAGGAAATCCAGGTTTTAGTCCTGACTTTTCTACTCATTTATTCGTTCATCCACTAATCTTCCACCAGCAGAACCAGGGGTTTATGCAGAGGATAAAGCGACATAGAAACAATGCCTGGCCCAATGGAGATGGCACTTCAGTGGTGTGACCTCATGAATATTACTTGACATCTCTGGTCCTACAAAGGAAGTCATCTGAACATCTGTTGCTCAGGGGACAGGATGCCTTCACTGGTGGCGGGTGCTCTGAGGAAGGGGAAAAGTACCATAAACTCTATGGTTAGAATCATATTTTTAAGTCCCACCCACACTCAAGAGACTCAGAGAACACCAGTGTCCTACATTATTAGGGCCAAACTGGGATGCTTGAAGGTCACCTCAACCAGCCCTATTCTTGTATAGACGGGGAAACCTAAGGCTCAGAGAAGGGCATTTGAGCAGGTGAGCACTGGGAGCCTGTGGCCAAGCTGAGTTTAGGACTGGCCCCCTACTTCTACTCCTTCCACAACTTCACTTGGACTCTTCCTCTCTCAGCTCAGTTTCTGGATTTTAAGGGACTTGCTGTGATTCCAGAACTGAAGAATCCTGGCCCCTCGAAAACTGAGAGGGATCTGGGGTGTCTGGCCCTGGGGATTACCTTGAAGAGGAAGCAGAACTCCCCATGAGGAGGAGGGTCAGCGGTATGGGGGCATGAAGTCCACTTAGAGAATGGAGTCAGCTCCCCCTAAGGGTGAGCCGCTTCCGCACTGGAGCAAAGACTGACTGGATCAGGCCCAGGCTGCAGGAAAGTTAAGGAGAGAGTGAAGGCAGCTGGGAAAGAAGAATTGGGAAAGACACAGAGGGCAGTGGTGGGGGGCGGAGGGGGGAAAGGAGGGGTGGTAGAGATAAACATGGGGAAGGGGAACAGAACAGGGAAACAAAGAGACAGAAAGTGCAAACAAAGAATGATGCAGAGAGACGGGGTGTGGACCTTGGTTGCAGGAGCTTTGTCTGGAGTAAGAAAGGGGAGCAGGCATGAGGTGGTGAGCTGAGCAAAATGGACTCTGAGCCCAGTACCAAGATTCTGTAAGGCTGGGCTTCTGTCTGCAGCTTCCACTGGGCTGCTCCATTCAGCAGATGCCCTGGTTCCTGACCAGGTCTGCATTGGGGAAGGGGGAGGGGAGGGCTTACTTTGTGGCTTTGTGACCTGCTGCTTTCCCCCAAAGGGTGTGTGTGCATTTGTGGGGTGAGGGTGGGGGGCTGTGTCTGCAGGAAGGAGCCTGTGATCACTGAGCGCCCCTGTGAGTAGCCAGAGAGGAGATCTGGAGTCTGAGGCTTAGATGTCCGGAAACAGCAGGACCTGAGTGAAGCATTTCTCGGCTTGCTGGTGCTTGTGAGAAAATGTGTGTGTCCACGTGCTGGTGAATCTTCCCTCTGTTTGCGGACTGTGGAGTGTGGGTGGATGTACATTGCGTGAGTGGACTATGAATCTGTGCGGGGATTGTTTGCAGGTGTGTGGTTTGCGGGTAGATCGGTGTGTGTGTGTGCATGAACTCTGCGTTGGTGTGTGCCTGGGTCCGCGGGCGCGGGAGGCGGGGTTGTGTCTCCAAGGCCGCCTCCAGGCGCTGTCCGCGGTACTGACTCCGGGCCTCTACGGGCGGGACCTGCGCCGTCTCAAGAGGAACGTAGGGCCAAACTGTGCAGCAGAGAGGAGCCTTGGAAAGGATGGCTCCTGGGAGGCGCCTTCCTAGCCCAGCTGCGGGCCTCCCGGGGAGTTGGGAAAAGTTCTCCCACGGCGGAGTTGGCTCACAGGAGCGGGCGCCACTCGCGCCGAGAATGTTTCCCAGGCCCTCAGCTCCACCACCACGGCCCAGCTGCCCACCCCATCTCCACTCTCACTAGCGTTCTCGGCAGGGCCCGCAAACCCTCTCGCGCTCAGCTTCCAACGCCCGTCAGGTGTGCCCCAGAGCTCCCGCGCTCCGGACTAGACCTGTGGCCAGGTTAATTGGGCCCGAGGACTCCAGGAATGTCCCGCCGAGAGCATGAGTGCGCTCTGGCAGAAAGCAGATGGAGAGGAGGTCATTAACCTTTCCCAGCCCCCTTCGTGAGCTCCAACTGGGTGAGAGCCTGATCCCTGGCGGCTTCAGGCTGATGCTCAACTTTAGGAATCAGCTGTACTCCCGCGGGGACTAGCAGGGGACTAGAGGTCGGAAGCCTCGCTGTTTGTGGACATTAACTGGCTGGTGCTAGGGTCCCGCGGGGAGTTGGTGAGGAGCTGGAGCTCGGCCGCGGGGGGCGAGGGCTAGCTCTGGGCTCTGCGCCCCACCAACTGGCTTTCCCGGAGGGTCCGAGGCCCTCCTCCCGGGCTGGCTGGACAGCGGGAGAACTTCACCACGGACCCGCGGAAGCCGGGGTGGGGGCGGCACGGATGACACCGCCCCCCTCCGAGCCATGCACTCCCCAGCTCCGAAACGGATGGTGCCCAGCGGCCGTCGCACTCACCTCGGCTGGCCAAGCTGAGCTGGTTGAGCCGCGGGCGCGGGAGGGAGACGCACCGGAGTGGTCCATGGCTGCGGCCACCTTGCCGTGCGGACTTGTCCTGTCGCGGGAGCAGCAGAGAGAAGCTCTTAAGAGCTTCGAGAGGCCAGGGTTCCCCGCTCTGCTCCACAGCGCACAGACGGTGCACTGACGGACGTTTGTCTCGTTCCCCAGCGCGCAATCCGGAGCTCAGCTTGCTGCCGCCGCCTTTTATTCGCCGCCTACCTTTGTTTGGGTCCGGGCTCCTACCACCGGGCGCGGGGGTGTGCAGGGCAGGCTGTGGTGCCGCGCCGCCCCCCAGACCCTGGCGCCGCCAGCCTCCACGCCGCCGGGCTTTGAGTCGGTAGCGGACAAGGGCCTGCGCTCCGCCGCGGCCTGCTGTCTCTGAAGCCCGCCACCAGGCGCCGCCATGGCCGCCGCTCCCCCTGCGAGAGCCGGGCGATGGTACACCCGGGCTCCCAAAATCCGCGGGAGGGAGCTGCGAGCGAAGCAGCGACCCCTGTGGGTCAACCCTCGACTCTGCAAAGGGCCCAGACCCGGCCCCCTGCCCGGCCGCTGCCCCTTTTCCTAGGTTCCCACCTCTCTCCACGCCTGCACTCTTCTCCCCGTCCGCCCAGTCTTGGCAGGTCACCAGCCTCCTGGACATTCGAGGGCATCCCCAGGTCCTCTCCGGAGGGAGCTGCCAAACCCAGGCTCCTGGCACCGTCTCTTCCTCTCTCCTCCATTCACCTCTCTGGCACCAGAGCCCAGAGCCATGCCAGCTCCCGGACCGGGCTTCCCTCCAGCTTTCGTACACGATCTGCCTGTACCCCTCGTTCACTAGCCATAAGGATGGCTCATTTCTCTCCATCAGTAGAGAAATACTCAGCGGACATTGCATTGGGGCCACTCAGGGAGAACCAAGGTGGGGGGATGCCTCAAAAGAGGACCTGCTGCCAGCCCCCAGCGGTGGGCTGGAGGGGTTTTACTTATTGCAGCTCAAAAGAAGGGAAGCCATTGTTTCTGTTGTGAGAAGGGTGAGCCAGATGTTTATTATACATCCTCTGAGTGTGTGCTGAGAGCAAAACAGGAAATGCAGAGGTGGGAGAAAGGCAACCCCTGCCTCTAGGAAGTGATGGTGGTTTAGTCGCTAAGTCGTGCTGGACTCTTGCGACCCCATAGACTGTAGAGCCTGCCAGGCTACTCTGTCCATGGAATTCTCCAGGCAAGAATACTGGAGTGGGTTGCCATTTCCTTCTCCAGGGGATCTTCCCAACCCAGGCTGCCTCTAGGAAGTTCCTAGCTTATGGGGCAGATAGAAACAGGGTTGAATTCTAAAATGAAGCACCAAGGAGCCCATACCCACAGGTAGATGCTCAACCCATGTCCATTCCACAGCCCTTCTTTTTCAAAGAAGAAAACCGAACTGGGAGCACCTCTAATGCCACAAGGCTCAGTGGAGCTTCTGTTTTTTCCTCACCTGCCACCCCTGCTCTGTCTCTCTGATGTGCGGCCTCCTAGCTGTACCCACTGGCTGACTGCCAACTGGACACATTGGTATTTATGATTCTGGATGCCCTGAGAGCTCATCTATGCAAAAGCAAATGGCCCGAGCCGGTGTCCCTACCCCAGCACTCTCTCCCTATGTGCTTGCTACTCTGTCCATGGAATTCTCCAGGCAAGAATACTGGAGTGGGTTGCCATTTCCTTCTCCAGGGGATCTTCCCAACCCAGGCTGCCTCTAGGAAGTTCCTAGCTTATGGGGCAGATAGAAACAGGGTTGAATTCTAAAATGAAGCACCAAGGAGCCCATACCCACAGGTAGATGCTCAACCCATGTCCATTCCACAGCCCTTCTTTTTCAAAGAAGAAAACCGAACTGGGAGCACCTCTAATGCCACAAGGCTCAGTGGAGCTTCTGTTTTTTCCTCACCTGCCACCCCTGCTCTGTCTCTCTGATGTGCGGCCTCCTAGCTGTACCCACTGGCTGACTGCCAACTGGACACATTGGTATTTATGATTCTGGATGCCCTGAGAGCTCATCTATGCAAAAGCAAATGGCCCGAGCCGGTGTCCCTACCCCAGCACTCTCTCCCTATGTGCTCATGGGAGTCATCGCCAGGCTGGCCAAGGCTATCAGGAAACTCACAGTGGTCCCATCTGGCCTTGAAGACATTAGGGTTTAGGAAAGCTCCTGTTTTAAGGGTACCACCCTGAGCTGTGAGCGGGGAGAGACAGGAGACCTCTCCAGAGAAGTGGAGAGTGTGTGTATGTTACAGCCCCCAGATCAGAGGCCAGATCTGACACATGAGCACAGAGGAACAGACTCTGCATGGCCGTGCAAACATCTGGTCCCTCTAGCCACATCCCAGAGGGAAAGCAAAGAATACGGTGCCATGGGAGAGGGTGGGAGGAAGGAGAACAAGGAAAAGATTTGTTTTTAAGGGAGCACCAGGGAAGACACAAAGTGTGTTCCCAAGCCCAGCTGAGAGCAAAGGGTTTTCTTTGCTGGGTGAATGGCTTATTGCTTACTCTTTTCCACTGGTTTGAAAGCTGCTTCCAGGAACCTCCTCAAAGTTCTCCAAGCCTGTGGCGCTGTTGTTCCTCCCAGTCAGACTTGTCCACAGGGAGTGACATTGATGTGCCCCATGTGCCACCCTCAGCCCATGCCTGGGGACACAGCCCTCACTTCCCTGGGAATAATTTTAGCAGATTTGGGTCCCACCTTCATGCTGTCTAGGTGGGCACAGCTGTGGCCACCTCAGTCACACTCTCCTCAGATCTCTCCCTGGTGTTCTAGGACCTCCAGGTGATCTGCAGTAGGGGCTGGGTTTGCTAAGCCCTTGATGGGGGATCCTCTGCAAACAGAAGGTACAGAGGCAGCGGCTCAGTGGAGTGGAGGAGGAGGTGGGGAGTGTAGTACCCAGGAACACTGGAAGGATGCAATTTTCTCAGGCCATCAGCAGGGTTTTAAAAATGCAAATGGAACCGGGCCTTTGAAATATGCCTGCCATAAAGTGGAACTGGTGGTGGCAGCGGGAGCTGGCGCTGGTGTGGAAAGTCATGAGAATCCCCTCCTGGCACCTCATCCTCAGACTCCCTTCCCTCTATTCCAGGAGAGGATGCTTCTTTATAGGAGCCTGGGAATGCTGGACCCAAAGATCCCTGCTCAGCATCAGGGCAACTCCCTGAAGCCCTCTTTCACTCCAGGTGTTACTTAAAGATGACTCCAGTAGTCAAATGACCCATCCAACCACAAGGCTGCAGAGAATGAGGGTCAATGTTCCTCTGCCCCACCCCCAACCCCAGCCCTGGCTGTTGAAAGTTCTTCCAGGTCTGATTTAAATGCCTCTTGGTGCTGATAAGCTGCTTCCCATATTCTCTGTCTTCACGACTAATTGAAAAGCCTTCTTTTGTAAGGAGATGGGGCCATAAAGGGCTGCTTTGTCCTTAGCTCTGATCCCTTTATTTCTATTTTCTCTCCAACCATATCTGAAGCAGGGCCTCTGAGCCCAGCGTCTGATACCACTACCCTCAGCAAAGCCATATTTCTGTTCCATCCCTTACCAGCTCTGTGACCTTGGGAAAGTCGCTTCACCTTGCTGAGCCTTAATCATCTCATCTATAAAATGAGGATGATAAAAGTACCTATCTCACAGTAGTGGCTAAAAAGTTTTACTAAACGAGATCATCTCAGTGCAAAATTGGTACTTAGCACAGTGATGGCACAAACTAAGCTCTAAATATTAGCTGCTGCTTCTTCCTCCCTCCCTCTCCGTCTTGACCTTCTGCTTCCTCTTATTATTATTACCTGTTGGGCAAGAGTGACCTACATGTGAGCATAATACCATAATACCTCTTACTTCTTCACCCTGGTGAGGGGCGGTACGTACAGATTAAGTCCTCCCACTAGATGGCTGAGCAGTTAAGAAGAGTGTATTCAGAGGGATGGAGGTGTTTATTCTAAAAAATGTGGTAGATTAAAACAGTTTCTCCTTTGTCCCCACATCAAGGAATAGAATAACTACATTTGTACATGTTTCTCTCTTCAATCTGCTAACACAGCGAGTTTGGCCCCAATCCAAAGAAATTAGAGATTTCCCTCTAATCTCACCTTCTCCAGGGAGCCACTGGTTAGAGGGAAGTGAACTGGGCTGTGCTGTAAAGAGTTCTAGATTTAGGAATCTGGGTTTGATTTTCCTATGTGTCTTTTATTAATTGTATGGCCTTTGACAGGTCATTTCACTTCCCTGAGACTAGTTTCCTCAACTGCAAAGTGGGAGTAATAGTGAATTCTGCCTATAATATTCCTGCAGTTATCTTTCAGCAGAGATGGAGCACAGATTTATAGGCACAATTTGATAATTAGTCATATATGTATATAGTTATATATAGTTAGAGAGCCATATGCTAGATAGAATGATCAATCCCTGTTTCCATGACTTTCAAGGTTGATTGCACATCATGTGATGAAATGGATGCAAAAGTGCTCAGGAAACATGCCCAAGTTCATAGTGAATGAATTTCTGACTCAATGTCATGTAGCAAGTCAGTGGAAGAGCTTGGGTTGGACCCAGGCCTCCAGGTTTCAGTCTCGAGCTTCTTCCAAGAAATGCTTTCCACTCACCAGTGCCCTTCTCCCTGAAGTTCTATTCAAGAGGTGAGTGTGAGTTTATGGGAGAAGAGCATATAGGGGCCAATAATTCGAGAGATGAAAAGGGGGTCTGGAGAAAGGTGATAGGGCAGACTAGGGTTCGGGATGCTGCAGAAAGGGCCTGGGGAGGCTAGACAGATGGCAGCCCTTCCCTCCTGCCTCCTCCAGAAGCCTGCAAGCAGCAGGCTTAGCTCTCCTTTCCCAGCCTTGCCTGCCTCCTCCAAGGAGGAGCCTGTGCCAGAATGAATACAATCCAAGTTATTAATTGCCTGCAACAATTAGTCCCAGCGCCCGGGCTTGCAGACACCCCAGCTCTGAAAGAAGGAACCAATTACAGCATCATCAGTATTCACTCTGCCACATAATCCTCTCCCAACACGACGGTCCCCTCATTCCCCATCCATGTTTCTAGAGGCCTTTGCTCTGACTTCAGCATCTGGAGAAGACCAAGTAGAGGCCTTCAGAAGTGAAAGTCAGTGAGGGCGGAGATCCCGAGGGGCAGTGCACAAAGCAGGGCTGAAGCTCTGGCAGGGAAGAGCAGGACTCTGCCAAAGATATGTACCGTGTGGCATTAGCCAGAGACTGTCTCATTTTGTGGAAGAAAAAAGTATAACCTCCAGGTTGATGGTTTTAAGTAGATTCCCTGCAGGTTTCTTGTTAGAACTGGCTTGAAAGGGAGAGGTCAGAAATACTCCCAAAAGTTCTGGTTTTAATCCCGGCTCAGTCGCGGCCTTTGGGAAAATCCTTTCATATCTGTGAGCTCATTTTTTTACCTGTAAACTGGCAACAGTGTCCACACCTCCCCAAGGAGGAAGTTGCTACACAGAAGTGCACGTTAGCCCAGCTAGCAGTGCAGGGTGAGCTGGAAATACATGGGCGCTTTTGTGTTCTGTATGGAAAGAGCCCTAGCAAGAGGTTCCATGCTTTTGTGGGTCCTCTTTCCCTTGGCACTGGAGTGGAAATGTGGGGAAATGGGGAATGAGGTAGGTGGCGAGTTAGGAGACCTGGAGGCTGACCCCAAATTTGCTGTAACTTATACTGTGGTCTTGCTGTACTTTTCATTCTGGCCTCTTGTTCCAAGTGAGGGCAGGAGCCCAGATGAACTCTAGAGCCCTCTAACTGTGATCCTCCAGGAGAGTGGGGGTGGAGGGAATGAGTGTAGAGTGGGTAGGAAATATAGAATCCCCAAGTTTTCAAGAGGGTGGATGGCAGCAACGGTAAAGGTAATAGAACTGCCGAAAGAATATGAAACCAGTTACATAGTTAAGCCTAGAGTCTGCTGGTTCTTCATCAGTAAAAGAAACCACAAACACAGGAAAAAAAGATCATTGCCTGATTCAGAGCTCCTGGGAGAGGCTGAGTAGAAGTCCCCAAGTGCAGTCCTGTTCTTTGAGGGGTGTTTCAGAACCGTGGACGGTAGCTGGTGCCAATCTTCCGAACACCTGAGCCACTGTTGAGGCAAGGGCCAAGGGATGAGAGACATTTTGGCCACTTGGAGGTGGTGTGATGCGCAATGTGAGGAATGCTGAGGCTCAAGAGCAACCTAGTAATACCTGGTGAGGATTTCTGAGTGTCCAGTGGGGCTGTCCAAGCTTCTGATGCACCTCTTTGTGTGTGAGCTCTTTTATGACTCAGCATGCAGTGCCAACCCTGTCTTCCCACCCTTCCTGGCTCTTTTGTTTCCTCTGGTCTCTGCTTCCTGGCACAAGTTGGCCAGCAGCTCCCTCTCCCCCTGCCAGGCTGGCTGGCCCTCTGGCGCCAGGAGGCAGGCCAACTTTAATAACCCTGACCACCAGGTTCCATCTGAGCCTCTGCAGTGACAGCAAGAAAGAGCTTTTCTGGCATTTTCCCAGTCAGGAATCTGTGCAGCTCTGATGGGCTGCCCCAGTGCCAGCTCCTATTCTAGCTCATCCACTGTGGGCAGGGTGAGGAACAATCTGTACCAGAGAACTTGGTGGCCAGGGTCCTTGAGCTGGAAGGAAAGGCTAGTGGACAGATCTTTAGTGCCCAGGCAGTTAAAATACCTTTTTGGCACCAAGGGATTTTGCTAACAACATTAGCACTAATGAATAATGAATGACTGGATGGCATCTCCAACTCGATGGACATGGGTGTGAGTGAACTCTGGGAGTTGGTGATGGACAGGGAGGGCTGGTGTGCTGCAGTTCATGGGGTTGCAGAGTCAGACATAACTGAGCGACTGAACTGAACTGAACCATTTATTGAGTGCCAAGCCTCGTACATGCATTACTTCATTTAAACTCACTCCATGAGGTGAATCCTCATGGGATAAGAATCCTCTTATCCTCATTTCCAGGTAAGGAAATTGAGGCTCAGAGAATAAGCTCCTTTAGATCATATAGCAGGTAAGGACTGAGGACTCAACCCTAGGCAGTTAGATTCCATAGCCCAAGTTCCTTACCACATTCTTATTCTGATCTTTTGTTGTTGTTTGGTCACTGAGTCATGTCTGACTCTTTGAGGCCCCATGGACTGCAGCACTCCAGGCTCCTCTGTCCTTCATTGTCTCCCACAGTTTGCTCAAACTCATGTCCATTGAGTTGACGATGCCATCCAACCATCTCATTCTCTGTTGCCCCCTTCTCCCCCTGCCTTCAATCTTTCCCAGCATCAGAGTCTTTTCCGATGAGTTGACTCTTCACATCTGGTGGGCTGAGAAGAATAAAAGACTTGGTTAAGGTCACAGAAAAAAGTGATGAAGAGGATTCGAACCAAGATTTGCCTGATGTCAAAGATGCCACGTTTATCTAGTTTACTGCTCCCTGGAGAACTTGGTCTCTGTTGAGTGCCCGCTCTCAGAGCCCCCAACGGTGGCACTTAAGTCTCATCCTAGGTCTAAAACGACTACACTCATCTCCCTGTTCATCCTTAGGGAAGTCACTGCCTCTGTCTCTGAGCCCAGTCTACCCAAGGAGAGATCCCAAGACAGAGCTCGCATTCCAGCCTGAGAATTGCTTTGTCTGATAAGATTCACTTGTGCCAACTAGAAGGGCCATCCCACAAAAATAGTGGGACAGGTCCCAGGACCCATGAGGGCAGGGTCCTACCTGTACCTTCCAGGACAAAATGTAGGGGCCAAGGCCTCTGGCTACAGACATATCATGGAACTGGCGTCCCCAATCAAAATGCCACATTATCTCCTAGCTTCTCACTTCCCATGGGGAGACTGAGGCCCACCCAGCACAGGGATTGCAGTGGTGTATCTGCCTCCTCTTGGCCACCCCTCCGTGGCCTCTGTGTCCTTCACGATACCGCTGGGTCCTCATTTTGCAGCTGCACGTCTGGGGACAGCTGTTCTTGCTGGCATCCAGGGCCATGTGACAGATGTGGAGGAAGGATGCAAAAGGAATGTGTGAGTAGTCTTAACGGCCACATGGGAGTAGCTGGGGGCCAGGCTAGCAGGGTTGGCTGTGCCTGGGGATGCAGACTGATGGCATGTCCTTACCCTCCCCGCCTCCCTTCCTCCTCCTTGGTTCCTGTCCTATCTCTTCCCCGACATCCCCAAACCCCCCTCTCTCCCTCCTTTATACATCTCCTTCCCTTGATAATGGCCACAGTAAACATTGATTGAGCACTTACTGTGTGACAAGCCCATGCCAAGTGTTTTACATGCACCATCTTCTTTAATCGGCACAATAGCCCTTGGAGAGTAATCATCTCCCTTTTGAGGAAAATATGACTCAGGGAGATCAGGGTTTGTAAGGCCCAGCTGACTTCTGAGCCCACACTCTCCTGTCTCTCCTTCCTGCTGGGGATAGTAGCACCTTATCACATGTAAGGCGAGAGGGCCAGAGGTGGTGTGGTCTGTTCTCTTTTGGCTTTGGCCTTGGGTAGATTGATTGGCAGATGCTTTTTCCTCTTTGTTTTTCCTGTAAAACTCAAAGCTGATTTTTATCTCCCTCCATGAATTGTTACATTCCCTGTACCTTCTCATCCCTCTTTTCCCTCTGTGTAAATGGACAGCCCAGGGTCAGCCTACAAAAGCCCTGAATCTAAGCCTTGTCTTCCACTGGACCTGATTTGGGGCGCTGGAGGAAACCAGAAGAGCTCTCAAGCTCACAGGAAGCCCGGATGATGCTTGATATTCCCTGAGCATCTGCTGCTCCAATCTTTCCATGCCCCCACCCCACCCCATTGCCTGCCGGACGCAGTCCTGACCCTGCATATGGCCCTCAAGGCCCTTCCCCTCAATGGCCTCTCCCCAACCCTGTCAACCAGCAGCCCCCTTCCTCACCCCCAGCAGCCCTGAATTGGTCCTGGTTGAAGAGTTAACCTGTCATCTCTCAAGCACACCAGGCTCCTTTGTGCCTCTCAGCCTTTACTTACAACCTTCCATCTGCCTGAAATCCTCTTTCTCATCTTCTGCAGCAGCTGATATCTCTCATCCTCAACACCCAACTCAGGCCTTCCATGATGGAGCCACCCCCAGCCCACCCCACCCTTTCCCCCAGAGAGCTTCAACTCTCTCTCCTCTTTGCTCCTAGAATGATTTCACACATCTATTTCTGCATTTGTCACAGTCTGACTTGTTTTCTATATAAAGTCTGTTGTGTGAGTGTGCATAGAGTGCGAGGTTGTGCAAAGACTCTGCAGGGGGTGGGGGTGGGCACTTCCCAGGCAGGGGCTGGGGACAGGGAGGGGCAGATCATGAGCAGATACCTAGAGCCTGGAGTTCTAGGACCATCTGCTCCAGGACCTGGACGCTGAGCTCAGAAGTCAGAGGCAGACATTCTTCTCATTTTAGAGATGGGGAAATTGAGGCTCATGGACTCAATGCACATGAGTTTGAGCAAACTCCAGGAGATAGTGTAGGACAGGAAAGCCTGGTATGCTGCAGTCCATGGGGTCGCAGAGTTGGACACGACATAGCGACTGAACAACAAAAAAGACTCATTGAAGGCTGATTTTCCCATGATCATATGACACTTTATAGAAAGACTGTGGATCCTGGGCTCCCAGTTCCTAATCCTGGGGGTCCCCAAGGTCCCAGTTTAGGGCTGGGCTTTGCACACACACTCTCTCCACACCCAGAGCTTTCTGTCCTCCTTGCCACCTTCATTAGTCAGCTATTGCCATGACAAACCACTCCAAAATCTCAGTGGTGGATTTTCCTGGCGGTCCAGAGGTTAAAAAGCCACCTGCCAATGCAGGGGACACAGGTTCAATCCCTGGTCCAGGAAGATTCCACATGCTGTAGGGCCACTAAGTCTGCACCATGACAACTAGGCTTGAGCACCTAGATCCCATGCTCTGCAACAAGAGAAGCTGCCTTGTTGAGAAGTCCGTGTACCACATCTAGAGAGCAGCCCCTTCTCACTGCAACTAGAGAAAGCCCACGTGCACAGCAACGAAGACCCAGCACAGCTGAAAAAAAACTCTCAGTGGCATTTAACATTAATGCTTACATTTGTTCGTGGGTCTAGACGCTGGCTGGAGAGCTCTGCCTCAGGTCATGAGCCAACTCACATCTCCATGTGTTATGTTGGAGGCCGTGGGTACCCCAGTGAAGTCCCTTTTCCAGCAAATACAGGAGTGCAAAGAGGACAAGCACAGCCACATAAACACACCCCAAGCCTCTTCTCTCATTGTATCTGCTGTCATCCCATTTTCCAGGGCAAGTCACCTGGCCAAGCTCAAGTTGTGGGGAAGTAGACTCATGTAGCCCTGGCAAGAGTGTGAATGTGAAATACTAATCTGGAGAGTGAGGAGTTGAAGCCAATCTTCAATGCTGATTGAGGACTCAGTTGATTCAATCCTCTATGCTGTGCTTAAGACTCTACCTTTCCTCTTACAGATTCAAACTGATAACTGACTACCCACCGAAGCCGCCAGACAGGTGCCCCAGCTTCCTTCCCCACAGCCACTAATCACAGAGCCTTTAACTCACTCCCCACCTTCCCCATAGGAAACATAGCCATGTTATTTTCAAAATAATAGCGGAGAAGAGATGTAAGAATACTCAGGCTCCACGAATTGAATGTAAAGAATAAAGGGACATGGAATTCATTTAACCTGGGAGAGTGAAGAGTTACCTTCACCCCCACCTTCCAGTCCCACCCATTGTCCCAAATCTGAGAGGCAAGCGTTAGGGATCCCCTGAATCTTTGTGTCAAGTTTCCATAGGATCACTCATCTCCATAGCCTCAGAGTCTCAGTGTGGGGACACTTTTAATTTTTGCCTTCCTACATCTGTTCACTGTCCTTTTGCTAGCTGCCCACTGGTTTCCAACAGAGAACCACCATTCCCCTTCAGGACATGTGATTTGGGTGGGAGCAACACACATGTGACCCAGGCCTAAGCTAATCAGGGTATTCCATCATCCTCTTGGCTACAGGGATTTATTCAAGGATAGACTCATGGCAAATCCAGCCTTGTGAGAATTCAGTCCTGGGCTTTTTGTCAAATTGCTGGGTCTGATATGAGAAGTTGAGGAAGCCCGAAAGAGACTGCTTTTCCTGCAGGACTTGGAACTAAGAAACTATAGGCTTTGTGTTACTAGCAGCCACAATGCCACCATGTCAGTTCCAAGAATAAATAAAGTGCTTCAACATCACCATGAACTGAAGGACAGAGAGAGATTTGACTTGAGCTCCTAGATCAAACTATGCCTGAAGTCCTAGTCTACTTCTGGACTTTTCTTCTATGAGATCAAGTGGAAGAGATTTTCTGTCACTTGAACTGAAAGAGTTTAAGTAAACTTGGAACCCTTTAATTATAAGGTTTTGGACACCTACAACTAAGAATGCTTAGAATCATAAATTCATTGAATCTCAGGAAGTTAAAGTCCTTAGATATCAAGCACGACTTAGAGCAATGAGGAAAGGGTCCCACAGCTATGGGTGTGTAGAAGTGGAAGAACTAACGTGTCTTTATGCACCTGCATTGGTGTTAGCACATTTATCCTATACCAGGACTTCCTGCAGCACCAGGCACTAGACTGTAGATTGGCCCCTGGAGAGCTGGTTGCAATGAGATGCATAATCCCAGCTTCCTGGTCTCGGCAATGACATCAACCTGTAGCCTTTCCTGGCTGTGCTCCTACAAGACACCCTCTCACCTCTTCATCCAAGCAGATGGAGTTTGAGCTGGCCTGGGACAGTGATGCTAGGAAAGGTTGCCACAGACAAGGGTCTGGAAAGCACAAAGGATGCTCAGATGCATCAGATGCAGAGGTGGATGATGTGGATGCCCCTTGGAAGAGCTGCACTTGGCCAGCAGAGAAGCCTGCCCCAGACTGGATTTCTCTGTGCCAAGGACCTGGCCCCAGTGTGCCAACCTCTAGCTTGGCATCAGTGCCCACTTTTGCTGGCTAACCTTTATGAGCAGATACTTCAGGAAAGGAAAGGAAGGCTCACACCTCACTCTGGCTTCCTTACCTGCTAAGACAATTTTCAAAGATGTCAATGCTGACCTGGCTCCTGGGATACATCCCTCTGCCAGATCTGAAGCTCCTCTGGCTCTTTTCCTCTCCAACTCACAGGCCCTTCTCCTAGCCATGACTTCTGGATCCAGGTTCACTTCCAGTCTGGCCACTGTTCCTTGAGAGCAAATGGTTCTCTTGCACTGAATGGAGTTTTCTGGAGTTTTCTAGCTTCACTTCTCCAGTGACTTGCTTCTTCTATATCTTTGGGTCAGTGTGTTGTTGTTCACTCACTAAGTCATGTCCAACTCTGCAACTCCAAGGACTATAGCATGCTGGGCTCCTCTGTCCTCCACTGTCTCCCAGAGTATGCTCAAATTCATGTCCTCTGAGTCGACAATGCTATCTAACCATCTCATCCTCTGCCACTCCCTTCTCCTTTTGCCTTCAATTTTCCTCAGCATCAGGCTCTTTCCCAATGAGTCAGCTCTTCACATCAGGTAGCCAAAATGGGAGGCCTCCCCACTAATAATGAGCCTCACTACACGCTTATGAAACAAGCCTTACCACTCCCATTCTATAGGCAAAGAAACTGAGGCTCTCAGAGGTCCTGACTT
This sequence comes from Madoqua kirkii, assembly GCA_006408675.1. NCBI lineage: Eukaryota > Metazoa > Chordata > Mammalia > Artiodactyla > Bovidae > Madoqua > Madoqua kirkii. Next base: position 30,348 of record SJYC01061721.1, read on the forward strand.
CATTCATTCAGCAGCATCCATTTACCAAATGCTGGTTGAGCAGTCTACTTGCCAGGCACTGTGCTAGGATCTGAGGACACTAAGTGACTAAAAAAAGGTCCTGACCCATAAGCTGTGCAGTTAGAGTGAGTAAAACACTTGCTCAGCGTCATAGAGCAAACTCTCATCCTCTTTGCACACAGTAGGTTCTCAGTCAATGCATGAATTGACTGAAACACTGTGTGGCCAATTGACAAGGGGAAATCATGGGCAAAAAGGCAGTGAGATACAAAGGATGCAACAGAGAAACGGAAATGTCAATTTCCAGCCTTGAGGCTGGTTTTGCAAACAAAAATCTATCATATCTGACGCTATTTGCTAAAGACCAGAAAGGAGATGAAGGAAATGAGGGGTGGTGGATGGTGTGATTGGCTCCTGCCTGACAAAGCAGCTTGGGGCCTGCAGGGGCTGCACTTGGCAATGAGCACTGCAGTGGTCCCTGGATGCCCACAGGCAGGCTGCAGAGATGATGGGAACAGTGCTTTATTCAGGATGGCCTGCTGATAACACTGGTAACAGAGAGGGAGGATGCAAACCTGAGGATGAACCATTAACTGCCTAGTTAAAACATCCTGAATGTGCCCAGCCTCAGAGATGGTAGTAACAGGTTCTTTCTCTCCTCTGGACTTTGCTTCTCAAAGTCCATGGACCAGCAGCATGAGCAACACCTGAACATTATTAAAAATGCAGACTTTCAGCCCTATCCTGGATCTACTGAAGGTGAAGCTGCATTTTCAACAAGTTGCCTCTCTCTTCCTCAAGGCTGACCACATGTTAGAATCACCAGGGGAGGTTTAGAAAACCCCAAAGCCTGGATCTGCCCTGGGGATTCTGATTTAATTGATCTGAGCTGTGGCCTGGGCACATGCGTGAGTGCTAAGTCACTTCAGTCGTGTGCAACCCTGTGCAACCCTATGGACTGCAGCCTGCCAGGCTCTTCCATGGGATTCTCCAGGCAAATATACTGGAGTGGGTTATCATGCCCTCCTCCAGAGGATCTTCCCAACCCCGATCTAATTGCAACAAGACTTTTTTGAGATGTAATTGACATCTAACATTGTGTAAGTTTAAGGCGTACAGTGTGTTGATTTGATACACTTACGTATTGAAAAGCAATGGCCACCGTAACACTAGCTAACACTTCCATCACACTGCATCATTGCTATTTCTTTTCAAGTGGGACTTTCTAAGGTCTGGCAAGTGGTCCAAATATGCGGCCGAGGTTGACCATTGCTTTTGCCTTACAGAGACATTCCCAAACTTGACTTTATATTCTCTTCACTACAACCCTAGGAGCTCAGGAGGGTGTGGTTCTCCCCAGTTTTCAGAAATGAGGTTATTTTCATTTTTCAACCCAGCAGGTGGGTGTGGAGCAGGGGTCCTCCAAGTGAGGTCCCCAGATCAGCCGCAGAAGCATTCCCTGGGAGTTTATTAGAAATGTAAATTTCAGGGATTTCCTTGGTGGTCCAATGGCTAAACTTCGCCTTTCAATACAGGGCATGCAGGTTCAATCCCTGGTTGGGGAGCTAAGATCCCACGTGCCTTCTGGTCAAAAAACTAAAACATAAAACAGAAGAAATTATTGTGACAAATTTAGTAAAAAGACTTAAAAAAATGGTCCACATCAAACAACATCTAAAAAAAGAATGTAAATTTCAGGATCAGAAACTCTAGGAGTAGAACCCAGAATCTATGACTTAAGAGGCTCTTCCTGATTCCTGTGAATGTTCAGTTTTGAGGACCAGTAGTCTAATGGAGAGAGTTCTGGACTGAGAGAGAAGATCTTGCATCTCCCCAGGCTCTGTGTGTCCTTGGGCTTCCATCTCCACATGTGGAAACTGAGGGAGCTGGACCAGATCAGGGCTGCCCCCTGCACAGTGTTCCTCTGGCAGACATTATTATAATGCATCACAGCACTATTTCCCACGGAGTCCTGGTTGACCAGAAAGCTTTTCCCAGCACATTCCCCAACACTGCCCCCTACCTTTCCCTGCCCCTCTGCTCACACACATACAGGGAGTGCAGCCTTCCCAGGTGGCTGGGTTGGCACTGAAATTAAACTCTCTTTGTGACCCCAGATGCTCCCTGATCTCTGAGAATGCCTCCATCTCTATGTCAGTGGCCAGTGGGGGCCTCAGACCTTAGAAATGGTGCTTTTTCTCTCCTCCTGCTCCTCCTCCACTAGCTCTAAGAAAGCTGTGGAAGCTAGTACCTCCACATAGGCCACAAAGGTGTGTTGGAAGGCAAGTGACCCCACCTCAGCTTTACACCATTTCATACCTCCACACTTTGCAAAACCTGTCCCCTCTTCTCATACACACTTCTTTGCCTCCTCCTCTGGACTTATCTTATGCTGTCACCAAGGCCCAAGTCAAATGTCACCTCCTCAATGAACTGCCCTCCACCCCCCACCCCCTGCCCCCAGGTAGGGACACCTGAATTTCCCTGAGGATGATAGCACTTCCTCCCTGTGTTACCTTCTCCATTATAATCTGCCTCCTCAGTGGACCACAGCCCCTGGAAATTAAGGACCACTGAGATCCTTAGCACCCAGCCCTGAGCTAACTAAGGATAGATGCTCAGGATAAATGTGATTAAATGAGACACCCAGATACTCTGTGTAAGGAGGCGAGGTGTCCTCCTGGTCACAGTATCTTTTGCACCTCATTTTAACTGCATATTGACCAACTTCCCACCTGCCAATCCTCTGTCACTCAGAGTTCAGTGCTGGCCCTGGCACAGCCCATCCTGGTGCCCGGCACAGTCTGTCTGGCCTGGCTCCTTCCCAGGAAAGTGGGAGGCGGGGAGCGAGGCCACAGACGCATCCCCGCATCTCCAGCTAGGAGCTAAGGGGGGTGTTGGTCAGGGAGGCAGTAACTGTGGTCAGATGATGGATGCCAGAGCGCAGGGGAAGTAGGCACCAGGACTAGTCATGCTCACATGTCAAGGCCAGTTCCAAGGACATGGAGAAGCTCTCTCTGCTCACCTGCATGCCTCCCATTGCTGCACTCAGCTCAGCTGGGTGGGAGGAGGGGCGAGGTCCCTTCTGTCCACACTTACTTAGAACCTACTGTCCGTTCAGCCATGGGAGTTGTAACAGTACAGCAAGGGAGACGTGCGCCCCTGCTCGCAAAGAAGGATGAGAAGAGGAGAGACAAGGACATATGTTGAACATGGCTGTATTCCATGTCTTACATGAAGGCGATGTGCACTGAGCGGCTCATGCACACCAAGCCCTGTGTGTGGAAGCTCAGGTCCAACCTTCCCAGGGTCCTTGCAGGAGGTTTCCAGGACTAGGTTTTTATTCCTGTGCCTCTCCCAGCTACAGGAATCCAGCTCATCCTCATCCAAGTTCCAGCTCAAACTCCATCTCCCGGGGGAATGCTATGGGAGTGCTGTCTCCTCTAGGAAGCCTTTCCCGACCTCTCAGGCAGAACTCTTGGCTCTTCTGCTTTCTTTCGGCGGTGTGTCAAGGCAGTGGTCTCTCCTCTGTCTGGGGTTATTGGCATCAGGCTGCTGTGATTCAGCTCCTTCCCCTGGGGCCAGAAGTGATGCTGAGCACTGCTGCTTATTCTCTCTCAGTGCTCACCACCCAGCTGCCAGGTAAGTACTGCTGTTACCATTTTACAGTCAAGGAAACGGGTCGTGAGAGGCTCAGGGATTTGGCCAAAGCTGTCAGACACAGCAAGTGACAGAGCCAGAGCCTTACCCTAAGCCCAGCTCTTTCCAAGGCCGCTGGATGAGTGACTCAGGCTATTCCTGGGCCCCTGAGCATAGCTGGCCCCAAGAATACCCACGGGCCATTTAACTACCTGTAAATGGGAACCTTTGTCCTCATATGGCTGTCCCTCACCCTCACCCCCCAACTGGGCATGCAGACACCTCTCTCCTGGAGTTCACAGAGACTCAGACTGTCGTATTCCCAAACTGGGACACATGCCTATGTTTCTGGGAAGAAAGACCTGTCTGGAGAAATTGGGCATTCCTCTCCTTCCCCTGCCCACCCCCTCTCCTTCCGCTCAGAATTTGCATATTGCAGTTTCCCATGATGCTCTCCCTCCCACCTCACAAAATAATTGCTGAACAGATTGCATGGGAAGGAGAATTCCTGGATTATGGAGTCATGATTCTAAATGGCTGTTTATCTGTGTTTTGCTTCATTTCTTAAAAAAAAAATAGTTGAAATTTAAGTAAGTGAATTAAATGCAAAGGCAATGGAAGCTGCATCCATCACCCCATGGAGGATGGTGCTGAGCCTCATGGAAGGAAGAGACTGGGATAGGCAGGGATGGCTGCCGTCAACTGCCTGTTGGCTTTCTGGGCCAGCTCCCTACTTGTCTGTCACAGCTTCCCGCATTGGGAAATAGGAGCTCAGAGAGCTCGAGTGACTGGGCCAAGGTAACACAGCTGATATGCGGCAGTATTGGGCTTGAAACACCAGCCAGTCTGACCCCAAAGCCAAACTTTTCTCCTTCCTGGTGGTGAGTTGAAGCATTTTTCAGCTGCTTTTCTCGGAGCATCGCTGATTGGCTGCCCTGGTGTGCGAAGCAGGGCACAGAGGCTCAACTGAATAGGACCCACAGCTGTGACATGGGCAGAGCTTTGCCAGAGCCAGGTGGGTCCAATGGTTAAGAATCCACCTTGCAGTGCGGGGGACCCAGGTTCAATCCCTGATCGGGGAACTAAGATCCCACATACTATGGAGTAACTAAGCTTGCATGTGGCAACCACTGAGACACGACACAGCCAAATAAATAAAATTTTAAGAAAAGAACAGAGTGGAGAGGTACAAGGGCAATCACAATCTCAGGGATAAGAGGAAGGACCCCAGCAAGAATACCTGCTCCTCAGTCCAGGGACACATCACACCACACACCAATGCTCTGGGAGTCTCCTTGAACCCTGAAGTACATGCTGTCCTCCTGCTCCCTATCTGTGTGGCCCTTCAAGGAAGGGTAGGGTCCTCTCTCATGCTGCCAGAGTCATATCTCCACCTCTGCAGTTTATCCATCATTAGACCTGGGGCTAATCCTAAAGGAAATCAACCCTGAATATTCTTTGGGAAGGACTGATGCTGAAGCTCCACCTGATGTGATGAACAGACACATTGGAAAAGCCCCTGGGAAAAGATGCTGGGAAAGATTGAAGGCAAAAAGAAAAGGGGATGACAGAGGATGAGATGGTTAGGTGGCACCACTGACTCAATGGATATGAATTTGAGCACTCTCCCAGAGACAGTGGAGGACAGAGGACCCTGGCCTGCTGCTGTTCTTGTGTTACAAACAGTCAGAGACAACTTAGCAACTGAACAACAACAAAGACCTTGGACAAGTTACTTAACCACTCGGAGTTCCATTTATTCATCTGTATAATAGGGATAACAATAGCACCTGCCTCGTAGGGTTATTGTGGGAGTTAAAAGGGTTAATACAAAGAAAGGGCTCAGGACAGTGTCTGGCATTAGAACTTCATAAATGCTCAATAAGTGCTGTTGGGTAGGATCCTTCATGCAATGATTCACTGGGCATGCACGTGCTGAGGACACAGAGGGGAGACAAAGAGCCTGTAATCCGGAGCCTATAAGCTAAGGGCCTGAGGAGGCAGGGCAGATGAGTTAAGACCACCCCGTAGGCTGTAAGCTGCAGTGCAGGTAAGCACAGGCATTAAGGGAGCCTGAGGCGCAGGGTCAGGGAGGGTTCCTGCGAGAGGTGACAGCTAAGCTTGACCTTGATGGATGAGGAGGCATTCACCAAGTGGACAGTCCTGGGGGGCACAGGTGGGCAGCTAGACATGAGCCAGGCATCCAGGGAGAGGAATGACATGCAGAAGAGTGGCCATTAGGGAATGGTGAGTTACCAGGATGGCAAATGTCAGGTACATGAGGGCTGTGATGAGAGATGGATTCAGAGAGGGAGGCAAGGACCAGACCTTGGGGAGACCTGGGAGCTATTATGGGCCGAATCCTGACTCCCAAAAGATGTGCTGAAATCCTGGGATTTCCCTGATGGTTCAATGGTTTGGATTCCGGGCTTCTATTGCAGGAAACATGGGTTCGATCCCTGGCCAGGGAACTAGGATCCCACATGCCTCAGAGCATGGCCAAAAAAACTAAAAGCTATGTTGAAGTCATAACGCCCAGTCTCTGTGAATGTGACCTCATTTGGATATGGGATCGTTGCCAATGTAATTAGCTCAGATGAGGATGTACTGGAGTAGGGTGGAGCCTTAATCTAATGTGACTGGTGTCTTCATAAGTAGAGAAGAGGAGAATGGTGTGTGCAGACGCAGATCTGAGAAGGGAAGGGCGAGGTGCAGTCAGAAGCGAAGGCTAGAGCAACGTAGTCTCTGAAGCTGAGGATGGCTGGCCACCCTGGAAGCTGGAAGAGGCAAGCAAGGATCTTTCCCCAGAGCCTGCAGAGAGAGGGTGGCCCTGCTGACACCTCCGTATCGGGCTTCTGGCTTCCAGAACTGTGAGAAAACATCTGGTTTTGTAAGCTTCCCAGTGGTGGCTCAGCGGTATCTGCCTGCTAATGTGGGAGACTCAGGTTCAATCCCTGGGTCAGGAAGATCCCCTGGAGAAGGAAATGGCAACCCATTCCAGTATTCTTGCCTGGAGAATCCCAGGGACAGAGGAGCCTGGTGGGCTACAGTCCATGGGGTCACAAAAAGTCGTGCGTGATTGACTCACTAAACAACAACAGCTGGTGATACTGTGTTACAGCAGCCGTAGGAACAAACTGCTTACAGCTGTCAGGGCAGGGAGGGTTAATCCCCGAGTGCCTGGCCACCATCACTTCTGTGTGTCCCCCTCGGTGCCCAGTGTTCAGCAGCCCTGCACAGACACCCTGCGCTCTGCTGCCTCCCCGGTGCCCCCCACCGCCTCTGCCTTCTCCCCCTGGAGCACTTCCCACCAGGTCCTCACTGCCGAGCCGGTGACCGGCCGTGGCTGCAGCCACAGCGGCTCATCACTGATATATACAGCCAGCCTCTGGCAGGGTGACAGGGCCCGGCTGGGCTGGCATGAATCTTGTTTATCACAAACAGGAAACAAAGGGGAAAAGAAAACAAAGCCCTGGGAGGGAGAGATGGGCAGGCAGGAGTGAGGCCCCAGGGCGGGGGTGGGGGCTGGCCAAGAGGCGCTGCCCACAGAAAGACCCATTAATTTCCTGATCTTTGCTCTGGGCCCAGGACCAAACAGCCCCGCGCTCTGTTGAGGTTTATCTGTGCGCCTCACCTGTGAAGCGTGTGCGTGCCAGCTTCTTGGGTGCTTTAGAGATTTGCCAGGCCCAGGAGGGGGTGGGAGGCACCAATAGCGGCTTCCGGCCCATCCATTACCCCAGCAAAGGCCCAGCTTTCAGCGCTGTCCATGGGTGAAATTGCACCACATTCTGCCTGATAATGAGGTGTTGCAGGCCTCAGTGTGGGGCCAGGAGCCGCTCTGGCCTGAGTCACACCCTCAGCTCAGGCTGGCCTGGCCTGAGAAGCCAAAGAGGGAGGGCCTGGGAGACCAGGAGAGGAGGAGGAGATGTAAAGGAAGAGGTTCAGCATCAGGGAGACCTAAGGGAGCCAGAGTTATTGAGCAATCCATCATAACAAGGGCGCGTTAGTTTCCTGTAACAGGAGATACACACTGGGTGGCTGAAAGCAACAGAAACTCGTTCTCTTACCATTTAGAAGGCTAGAAGTCCAAAAGTCATGGTGCTGGCGGGTTTGGTTCCTCCTGAAGGCTCTGGCGAAGGGTCTGTTCCTTGCCTCCTCCTAGCTTCTTGGGATGGCTGGCAGTGCTCCGTGTTCCCTCATTTGTAGAGGCCTTGCTCCCCACAGGGCCCTGTTTACTCAAATGGGGAGGACAGAGGGAGGGATGGGCTCGGGGTGGGGGCAGGCTGGAGGGTGAGGACCTTGCTGCTGACTTCAGAGGCAGTATCTGAGAATAGGACCCCAGGGCCCTGACCTCCCACTGGCGCCACCCATTTGGCTTCCCAGCTGCACAATCCAGGCTCCCAGCCAGTATCGCCAGCCCCACATCCTGTCTGCCCTTGTCCTCCTTTAGACAGGTGGCCGCTGGCGGGGAACCTGTGTAACTCGTCCTCTGGGCTCAGCTTGGTCACTCTTCTTCAGCTTGACCTCTCCCCTTCCCCCCAGCCCCCCCCGATCCAGGTCTCTATACACCTCCATTCATCAGCCAACCTCTGGGACACAAGCCCTACAAATCAGCACTGGACTCGTACTTCTTTTACTTATTTTTTGCCACACCACATGGCATGTGGGATCTTAGTTTCCTGACCAGAGATTGAATCTGTGACCCTTGTAGCAGAAGCTCGGAGCGTTAACCACTGAATCACTGGAGCAGTCCCTGGACTTATATTTCTGATCCCCAGGCCCAGCACAGGAAACATTTCTCAATGAATGAAATAAGTCAATGAAAGAATGTGTGGAAGAGGACAAAAACAACCGAGTCACCAGCCCCCCTCCCTCACCTCTTCCTGGCAGCCCTAGCCTGAGGCCCCTCACCCTCTCTCTCTGGCCACACTCCCCATTCCCCTTTCTCCCAGGCCACACCCTATAGGAAGGGAGCCCCAGGGAGCTGGATTCCATTGTCACTCTCCCCTTAACTCCTGTACAGAGACCCTGGTCCAGCGTGCAACAGGCACTGAGAGTGGCTGGGACCCTGCCATCTGCCCCCATCTCTTCCTGCAGCCTCAGTGGTGGGGAGACTTGACAGGCATGGAGAGAGGGAGGAGGAGCCATACACCTAGCTGGTCACAGGCAGACGTGGTTCTTACCTGGGAAAGGGGTCACAGCATCCCCATCCCATATTCACTGATACCCTCACCCACTGGGCCAGCTCTCCATTCTCCAGGGTCCCTGATATTTAAGGAATTAAGGTCAGGTCTGGATGCTAAGTATTTGTCTAAGCTAAATAGAAAATGGTACCAGGGAAGAAGGCCTTCAATTTTGTGAGCAAATAAATCATATGAGAGAGTGGGCTGGGGAGAGAGAGGTGGGGCAGGATGCTCAATTATTTAGGACAGAAAGTGCTTCCCAAAATCTGGGGGACTGTTCACATCCCTCCTCTTTCAAAGTATGGCTTCTTCACCTGGCTCTGTGGGCCAAGGCTGAGTCTTCCCTCCTCACCTAGACCCACAGTACCAAGTCCAGACTACCTCTCCCTGGATGGTAGAACATCGTGACCCACTCCAACAGCAGCAGAGCAGGAGAGAGTGGCCTCTGGGCTCGCATGTACCCAAGTCCAAATCTCAGCTCCATCACTAATTAGCTGTGTGGCTTAGCAAGTCTCAACCTCCCTGAGGCTCCGTTTTCTCATCTATGTAATGGGAACAAGCTAGCAGTGATTTTTATGAGGTTATCAGCATGAAGTGAGGTGCTGAATGTAAAATGCTCAGCCTGGTACATGATCCATGAGGAGGTCTGTGGTTGGAAGAATAATGGCATCCAAAGATGTCCACGTTCTAATCCCCAAAATCTGTGAATGTGATACCTTATGTGGCAAGAGGCGTCAGGTTCACAGATGAAATTAAGATGGCTAATCAGTTGACCCTGAGATGTGGAAGATTAAGCTGGATTATCCACGTGGGCCCAAAGTAATCACAAGGGATCTTAGAAATGGACGAAGGAGGTGGAGGTCCATGTCAAGGTGATGCTGTGTCAGGAAGATTTGAGCAGATATTGCTGGCTTTGAACATGAAAGGAGACCACGAGCTAAGGAATCCAAACAGCCCCTAGAAGCTGGAAAAGACACAAAGACGGATTCTTCCCTAGAGTCTCCAGGATGGAACACGGCCCAACCAACACCTTGATTTTAGCCCGTGAGACTCATTTCACACTTCTGACCTCCAGAACTGCAGAACACTAACTCTGTGTTGTTTGAAAGCCACTAAGCTGTGGTGCGGAGAAGGCAATGGCACCCCACTCCAGTACTCTTCCCTGGAAAATCCCATGGACAGAGGAGCCTGGTGGGCTGCAGTCCATGGGGTCGCTAAGAGCCGGACACGACTGAGCGACTTCACTTTCACTTTTCACTTTCATGCATTGGAGAAGGAAATGGCAACCCACTCCAGTGTTCTTGCCTGGAGAATCCCAGGGATGGGGGAGCCTGGTGGGCGGCCGTCTGTCTATGGGGTCTCACAGACAGAGTTGGACACGACTGAAGCGACTTAGCGGCAGCAGCAAGCTGAAGTGATTCATTACAGCAGTAATCAGAACCCAATACTGGCCACACTGAACAATCAATACTATCACCACTTAGCACTCAGCCAGAAAAAATATGTTGATTCAATAAATAAAGCGAACCCTGGCCTGGGCATCAGGAATCTTGGGTTCTGGTTCCAGTCCTGCCCCCAACTGGCTGTACTCAGGGTGACACTGTTTGTTCTCCAGACTTGGGTTCCTTATCCCTAAAGGGAAGGACTTAAATTACAAATGATCTTCAAGGTCCTTGCCTCCCAGTGCTAAACACTTCCTTGTTATATTTGTCCCCTGAATTGTTCTTGTGCCCCTGCCCCACCCCCTCCTTTCCACCTGCAATCTGCTCACTGCTCCTGGGCAGGGTCCAGGCCAGGCCTGGTGGAGCCAGCAGCTCCCCAAGGAGACAGTTAATAAAGGCGGGCTGAGGGGAATCAGTGTGCTCCAACGTGCCTATGACAGATTGGCGAGAGCGACAGATTTAATATCCTGCAGTTTTCCTTCCCCAGCCTGGGGGTCGGAATTGATTAAATAAATTAAAGCCTCTCAGCCCGAGATGCTCTGGGTAAGGTCGTCTGGTCCTCCTGCTGTCACCGTCCGGATGCATGGCTCACCCCACCCAGGGGCTCACACCATCAAGGGGTCCTGTGTCACTGGCCAAGCATGGAGTCCTGCAAAGCGTGAGCATGTCATCCCTCTGCTCGGACCACAGGGGATGACAGGGACCTGGTTCAGGTGGGAAGCAAGGGATGGGATGGAGAGGTGCGGGAGAAGAGAGAGAACACAAGGCAGAGGTGGACCAGGACCCTTCCGGGAGCTGGGTGAGAGGGTTTTAGCAGTGAGCTAAAAAGGCAGGGCATCTGTCATATGCAGGTTCAGGCTGCATATGTGCCCAGAATGGACGGAGCAGGGGGAGCCCTCGGCAGAGGCCCAGGACAGCAGAGATGGGAAGGGACCTGCCCGAGACATCGTGTGGCCAAACCGGGACCAAGCCCATGTTCTTCCCTCCCGGCCCTCAGAGCCCCCTCCCAGCGCCCCATGTCAGCCTGTTTTGACTTTCCCAGCCTGCTCCTTCTGAATTCTTCCCCTTGACTACTCAGTGAAGGCAGGCTCATCTGGACAGCCTCCTGAGCCTGGAGAATTAGCGGGTAACTCAAGTGTTAACAATGACAGTGGATCGCATCCTCAGACTTGGCCAGAATGATTGGCTGTCTGGGGATGATTAGCTGGTCCCTGTACCAGCTCCGCTCCCTGGATGTGGAGTAAGAGCTACTGGTAAGGCCACAGAGCTTGGGGGTAGGGGTAGAGCTCCCTTCCCTCCCCTCCCACTCCACACAGCTTCTGTTTGAGTCTCTGGGCCCTTTACAATGAGTGGAGGCATCTCTGGGTCAGTTTCCTTCCCACAGTGTTGAGTCTGAACCACCTGATTGAGTCAAGAGCAGAGGCCACTTCACAGATGAGAAAACAGACCAGAAAAGGAAGCGACTTACTCAGGGTCACGGTTGCAGCCTAGACTAAAGCCCAGGATGCCTTGTTGTCTCCCATATCAAAGTAGATACACATCAGAGGAGGCACAGAAGGGGCTGGAGGCTACCCAAGGGCTGGGACAGGGCAGGGCTGACAGTGGGGGAGGCAGGCTGGGGAGAGGACAATGAATTTGCCTCTGGACTCAAGAGTAGGATCACAGTGGGACCCAGAGTCCCCTATCCTCCTTCTGTGGTCTGCCACAGATGTCATCAGCTTCCTTTAGACCAGCGGTCCCAACCTTTTTGGCACTAGGGTCCGGTTTCGTGGAAGATAGTTTATCCACAGAGCGCGGTGGAGATGTGGGTACTCGGGAGATATATTCAAGCAGTAATGAGAGTAATGGGGAGCCACTCACCTCCAGCTGTGCAGCCTGGCTCCTAACAGGCCGTGGGCCATAGGCCCTGCTTTAGACCACATTGATCGGGCAATGTATTGGTGAATGGGACAGACTCTGGAGTCAGATCAACCAGGGTTCCAGTCCTAGCTTCCACGCTGACCATGGGCCCTCGGACAAGACATCAGCTTCTTGGAGACTCAGGTTTCCCTCTCTGTCAACTGGTGCCGACTGGCACACCAACTCCATGAGAAGTGACTTGTTCAGGGTAAGTGACATTTGAACTTGAGTCTGTGCAGTGCTTGCTGGAGCCTGTGATGCCCCCACATCTGGGGAAGGTAACCCTCATCCAGAGCCCACACAGGCCAGGCATGCAGCTCAAGAAGGGTTGAAAGTGTTAGTCCCTCAGTTGTGTCCAGCTCTTCTCAAGCCCATGGACTGTAGCTCCCTCAGGCTCCTCTGTCCATGGACTTCTCCAGGCAAGAATACTGGACTGGGTAGCCATTCCCTTCTCCAGGGATGATCACCTACAAATTAAGGGATAAGATGACACACTCTCCTCTCTGCTATTTTCTAAGATTCAATTCATGAATTCATTAAACAGGTTTTGAGGTGTTAGTGGAGCCATCCATCCACAGCTCAGCCCTTCTTTTTTCCATAAGTTCAGTCAACACCCTTCAAAACACATGGTCCCAACCACTGTGATCCCCAAGAAAGGCACACATGGCTAAGGGTTTCAGACCTTCCCAGAGCTTGTGTCCTTCCTTCGCCCCACACAGCAGCTGCTCTGCCCAGCGGCCTAGGCCAAGGTTGTCTCTGTGCCTTGAACCAGACCTTTGGTCTCTTGAGAGCTTGGTTTTCTCTCTCTGTAGTTGAAGTGGGATGTGCAGGGGTGGGAGGCAGCCAGGCACCCAAGGACTCCTGTGTACAAGGTCCACAGGCAGCCGTCAGTCTGTCTGCTAGCTCTTCTGTCCAGCTTCTCACCACAACCCACCAGGAACCATCCCTCTCACAATTAATTACTGCTACAACTCAAATCCCTCCGGGGGAATATTGAGCCAGGGCCCTGCAAACGGATGGATTCTAGGAAAGAGGGCAGATTCGATCCTGCAGAAAGCAGGACAAGAGGCCCAAGGAGGCCGGAGGGTGCAGCCAGAAAGGCTGATGGAGGGCACCTAAGGAGGTGAGGATCCCTGTGTCCCATTTGCCAGTTTCTGCTCTTTAGCCCAGAGCCAAATTCCTCATCTTTCTCCCAGCCTGCACTCGCCCTGCCGTCACCCTTATCCCATTCCAGCCCCTACCTAGCTCTTCCTTTCTGTGCTTCCTTTTTTCTCCAAAGAAAAAGTGAAAGTGTTAGTTGCTCAGGTGTGTCTGACTCTGTGACCACATGGTCTGTTGCCCACCAGGCTCCTCTGCCCATGGAATTCTCCAGGCAAGAACACTGGAGTAGGTTTGCCAGTATTCTTCTTCAGGGGATCTTCCTAACCCAGGGATCGAACCCAGGTCTCCTGCATTGTAGGCAGATTCTCTATCATCTGAACCACCAAATGTATTTCCAAAAGACAGCCTTCCAGGTGCTGAAACCC
>SJYC01061722.1:0-76448 GCA_006408675.1 Madoqua kirkii
GAGGCAGACCTGGGGACTCATACCCAGGCCTGCCTGGCTCCAGAGCTGTCCCCTCACCGCCTTGTGAGGGGTGCGAACACCAGCACCTCCAACTCTCATGCCCCCACCGCTCCAGGTGACGAGTCTTTTCATCTTCCTGCCCCCCGTGGTCCCTTCCCATGCCCCAGCCCAGGCATCATCCGCCTCCTCACTCACCCCACCCAGTCACTGCTCAGCAGAGTCTGGTCCTGGCAGAGTGGAAGCCACCTGGCCTGGGGGGGTCAGGGGTGGGAGCTTTGACGCTGCTAAGATCATTGTCGCAGAACCCAGACACCCAAGACAGACAGATCCACTCCCTGGGCCGTAGATGCCCCGTCTATTCAAGGGGCAACCTCACACCCTGGAAGCGCCTGGTTCTTGGGAAGGGCACTGTTTCAACTTCACTCTCTTTCAGTGCTGGGTACCCTGGTGGTGACCCCATCTACCCTGGGAGCTGCTGGAAGGCCAGAAATGGAGCTGGAAGGCAGAGCCTCCCTTTCTGTGCTGTGATGGTCTGAGGGTGACAAGTGGGGCTTGCACTCAGCTGGAGGGCTCCAGTGGATGAAGCACTGTGGGGACTGCAGCAGGTGGCTCAGGCCAGCTCCTCCTTCTCAGAGCACCCACCCCAGGGCTGCTGCTGGACTCAAGGTGCAAGGCCAGCTCATCCAGCCCTGCCCAGGATGCTCTGCCAGGCCAAGCTGCCTATATCCAGCCTCCTCTTCACACAGATGAGGCCCAGGGAAGCTGAGAGACTCCCTTGGTCTTCCCCAGCTCACACAGCAAGTGTTGCCTGAGCCAAGACCATGAGTCTTGTTCCAACCCCACTGCTCCAACACTAACCTTTACTCCCTCAACCCTGGGTGAGGTGTGCTGAGCGTGGCCGACATGGGCAGAGAGGGAATCACTGTGACATAATTTTGGTAGTAAATTTTATAATACATGTTCAGTATGTGATTTTTTAATATTTACTTTATTTATTTAATTGGCTGTGTCTGGTCTTAGCTGCAGCACATGAGATCTTCACTGCATCACACGAGATCCTCCCCTGCAGAGCACGGACTCTCTAGCTGCTGTGCCCAGGCTCTGGAGTTGGAGGCTCAGTAGGTGCAGCATGTGGGCCCAGTTGCTCCACGCATGGCATGTGGTATTTTAGATTCCCTGACCAGGGATTGAACCTCCACCTCCCCCATTGTTAGGCAGATTCTTAACCACTGGACTGCCAGGGAAGTCCCCAGTATGTGATTTTTAAAAGATCAAGCAGTGTTAAAGAACATAGGTCATGAAAAGTAACTTCCCCTCAACTATACCCCCATTTCTCTTCTTTTTTCCTCCTTTTTTCTTTAATCACAGTAAACTATAAACACAAAATTTACCATTTCAACCATTTTTAAGTGTACATATCAGTGGCATTCACATTGCTGGGCAGCTATCACCACCACTGTGTCCAGAACTTACTCGTCTTTCCAAACTGAAATTCTGTCCCCATTGAACCTTGACACTCCACCTGCCTCCTACCTGAGGCCGCAGAACCCATCATTCTGCCTTCTGTCTCCATGAATTCAGTTCCTCTGGGAGCCTCAGATAAGTGGGATCATACGCTATTTGTCATTAGGTGATGCTGTCTCACCTCTTTGGTGCCCACTCTCCCCATCCCGCCTTCCATCAGCAGAAGATCTTGGCAATGACTCCCTGCTCACACATTAGCGCTGCTTCACTGTTTCTTGAACTTCACGTTGGATGCTATGTGGCTGCATGCTTAGTCATTCAGTCGTGTCTGATTCATTTGCAATCCCATGGACTGTAGCCCACCAGTCTCCTCTGTCCGTGGGATTCTTCAGGCAAAAATACTGGAATGGGTTGTCATTTCCTTCTCCAAGGAAAGAGAAGGAAAGCTATGTGGCTGAGCCACCATTCTTCCCACTAGCTCCCTACTTATGGGCATGACGTGGTTTCTAGACCTTCCAGCTTGCCACTATTTGGAGATAGGGTAAGTCTCTCTGCAGGGTGGATTTCTTGCACTACAACTGCTGTATCAAAGGATTTGTGCATTTAAAACCCTGAGAGATGCCTCTAATCACTCTCCCAAGAGGCAGCTTGGCCCATGGTGGATGCTGCCTCCAGGGCTGGTGAGTACCTCCTTTTGGGGTGGGGAAGAATGCTAAGGGCTTGAGCCAGACTCAGCTTCTCCACGACCTCCCCACCCAGGTGGCTCAGTGGTAAAGAATCCACCTGCAATGCAGGAACCACAAGAGGCACGGGTTCAATCTCTGGGTTAGGAAGATCCCCTGGAGAAGGGCATGCAACCCACTCAATATTCTTGCCTGAAAAATGCCTTGAACAGAGGAGCCTGGTGGGCTGTAGTCCATGGGGGTCACAGAGAGTCAGACATGACTGAGCGACTTAGCATGCATACAGCTTCTCCACGGCTTTGGGAGGAGCAGGTGCTAACTCCCCTCTGGTGTCCTCCCTGCTGGCATGGGTGCCACTGAAAAATCTTACTCTTGCCCCCGAGCCAGAAAACCAGGCCAGGGTGGGTCAGAGGAGACTCAGCCATTCTCTGGTTAGTCCTCAGGTTTCTCAGCCTCTGCCACCCCTAGCCTGCAGCCTGACCATCTTCCTTCCCCCCCTCAAAGGAGGCCTCAGCTGAGTTATAGCCCCATTCATTTCTTCAGCACATTGGTCTAAGGGCATTTATCTTGGGCCTTGCTTTCCCCCAAATAAACTGAGAAAATTCACAGTCTGCCATTGTCCAGGGCAAGCTGGGAGCAGGGAGGCGTGGAGAGGCCACCAGGGCAATGTAGGGAGCAGCTGTGGGGTCAGGCCTTGGAGGGGGCTCCTGTGCTGCATGGGGACCCAGGGACTGACAGGGGAAGGGCCCCAATCCTTTCTATCTGCGCCCTGTAAAGCATCCCTCCTGTGAACCCCTCGGTAGAGACCAGTAGCAATAAAACAAGATTAGCAGTGACCGTCCATCCAGCCCTCCCTGTGTGTTGTTATTGAGTCGCTGAGTCATGTCCCCAGTGGACTACTGCATGCCAGGCTCCCTTGTCCTTCACCAGCTCCTGGCATTTGCTCAGATTCATGTTCATTGTGTCAGTGATGCTATCTAACCATCTCATCCTCCACTGCCCTCTTTTCCTTTCGCCTTCAATCTTTCCCAGCACCAGGGTCTTTTCTAATGAGTCAGCTCTTCGTATCAGGTAGCCAAAGTATTGGAGCTTCAGCTTCAGCATCAGTTCTTCCAAGGAATATTAAGGGTTGACATCCTTGAGGACTAACTGGTTTGATCTCCTTGCAGTCCAAAGAACTCTCAAGAGTCTTCTCCAGCACCACAATTCGAAAGCATCATTTCTTCAGTTCTCTCTGCATGCTAGCCTCTATATTCATATTTTTTCTCCCTCAAACCCCATCCTAGAAATTCTTACAGAGGGGGAAATTAAGTCTAACAAGGCTAAGTGATTGACCACAGTCACATAGCAATTAGGCTAACAAGTAAAAGGTCAGAAATTGACATGAATTTCCCAGAGTGCAGGGAACAGGTGCCCCCATCCTTGTGCAGAAAGGATGAAGAGCAAGCTCCCTAGTTTTGGAGACAGTCAGGAGGGCACAAAGATCCATTTGCCCCCTCCTAGGCCTCTCCAACAGTCCACATGAACAGTGGGTATCCAGCCAGGCCCACGGGCCACCTCCCCAGCCCGTACACTTCAGTCCCATAAGCCATGGTTCCCAGGGGTCTGCCTAGTTCCTCTTCCCCAGCCCTAATCCTGCAGCTTTACAGGATTCATTGCTGACAATAATTAGGTCTCACAAGGATAAAACTTAAACAAGTCCGAAGCCTTCGGGGATGGTATTAGCACACTAACTCTGTTTGTGGTTTAAATATTAATGTCAGAGTGTCATTACCACCCCTGCTGTCGAAGGCAGCGGTTTGGAAACAGTTTCAGCCCCACAAATGGGTGCCATCCATCCTGGACGTCAGTGTGCATAGGGGTGAGTTTGGCAAGCTGGAGTGTTCTGAAGCATTTAGAACTCAGGGCATTTAGAATAATAGTTACAAATTGACAGCCTTTGAGCCAAATCTGGCCTGCAGGCCTCTTTGAAAAGGCTGGCCTGCACCATGTTTAAACAAAAAGAATAACCCTGATTTAGAATCCCTCTTGAACGATGGAGAAACGTGGCTGTGTAGGATCATGCTCCCACGTGGTAACAGTGGGCTGGACTGAGTGATGGTGGTCCCCTGGAGACAGACATTCATCTCCACTTAACCACAGTCCCCACCATGCCCTCGTTTAGCACACCCGTTTGTATCACCTGTCTGAGACCTGTATACACTGAGTTTGCAGCTCCTGATTTAGCAATTGGAGAGTATAGGGATGAAGAGGGTTAGAACTGCAGAGCTAAGAGGAGACAGAAGCCCAGAAGGGGGCTGGCTCTAGATCTAGGAGACACAGCCTGCCTGGGTAAGGGGTAGCTCCTACCATCCCCTGTTCTGTCCACAGATCCGCCTCCTAGGTGAGGAAGACCCAGCCCATTAAGCTGACTCTGAAAGCACACTTGTCCAGAAATTAAGCCGGAGCCCCCGAGGCCACTGTGAAAGGATGCAGGCAGTCTTGGGTCTTGCTGGACATTTTCACGAGTAATTTGGTTCCTGACTGCCCACCACCACCAACACCCCCAAACCTTCCTCCCTTCCAGCCTGGAGTAAGAGCCAGAAGCTATGACCCCTGGAAAGGGGATGGATGACACTGGATAACCTTGGACAGGTCCTGTGTCCCTCTGAACTTATATTTTTTCTCCCTCAAACCCCATCCTAGAAATTCTTACAGAGGGGGAAATTAAGTCTAACAAGGCTAAGTGATTGACCACAGTCACATAGCAATTAGGCTAACAAGTAAAAGGTCAGAAATTGACATGAATTTCCCAGAGTGCAGGGAACAGGTGCCCCCATCCTTGTGCAGAAAGGATGAAGAGCAAGCTCCCTAGTTTTGGAGACAGTCAGGAGGGCACAAAGATCCATTTGCCCCCTCCTAGGCCTCTCCAACAGTCCACATGAACAGTGGGTATCCAGCCAGGCCCACGGGCCACCTCCCCAGCCCGTACACTTCAGTCCCATAAGCCATGGTTCCCAGGGGTCTGCCTAGTTCCTCTTCCCCAGCCCTATCCTGCAGCTTTACAGGATTCATTGCTGACAATAATTAGGTCTCACAAGGATAAAACTTAAACAAGTCCGAAGCCTTCGGGGATGGTATTAGCACACTAACTCTGTTTGTGGTTTAAATATTAATGTCAGAGTGTCATTACCACCCCTGCTGTCGAAGGCAGCGGTTTGGAAACAGTTTCAGCCCCACAAATGGGTGCCATCCATCCTGGACGTCAGTGTGCATAGGGGTGAGTTTGGCAAGCTGGAGTGTTCTGAAGCATTTAGAACTCAGGGCATTTAGAATAATAGTTACAAATTGACAGCCTTTGAGCCAAATCTGGCCTGCAGGCCTCTTTGAAAAGGCTGGCCTGCACCATGTTTAAACAAAAAGAATAACCCTGATTTAGAATCCCTCTTGAACGATGGAGAAACGTGGCTGTGTAGGATCATGCTCCCACGTGGTAACAGTGGGCTGGACTGAGTGATGGTGGTCCCCTGGAGACAGACATTCATCTCCACTTAACCACAGTCCCCACCATGCCCTCGTTTAGCACACCCGTTTGTATCACCTGTCTGAGACCTGTATACACTGAGTTTGCAGCTCCTGATTTAGCAATTGGAGAGTATAGGGATGAAGAGGGTTAGAACTGCAGAGCTAAGAGGAGACAGAAGCCCAGAAGGGGGCTGGCTCTAGATCTAGGAGACACAGCCTGCCTGGGTAAGGGGTAGCTCCTACCATCCCCTGTTCTGTCCACAGATCCGCCTCCTAGGTGAGGAAGACCCAGCCCATTAAGCTGACTCTGAAAGCACACTTGTCCAGAAATTAAGCCGGAGCCCCCGAGGCCACTGTGAAAGGATGCAGGCAGTCTTGGGTCTTGCTGGACATTTTCACGAGTAATTTGGTTCCTGACTGCCCACCACCACCAACACCCCCAAACCTTCCTCCCTTCCAGCCTGGAGTAAGAGCCAGAAGCTATGACCCCTGGAAAGGGGATGGATGACACTGGATAACCTTGGACAGGTCCTGTGTCCCTCTGAACTTCTGCTTTTCTGGACAAATTTTCTCACTTGGCTCCGTGACCCCCAACTCCACCCAGGGCTGAGGCCATGGTGAGGTAGCTCAGATGGGGATCGTTGCCCAAAGCTTTCCTAATAAAGGGACGCTGTGGTGTCCAGCACAGTGTGCCATCTATAGTGGGGGCTTAACTTGAGTACAATAGAGAAAAGCTCTGGAGTTGGAGTGAGAAGACGAGCAAACCTGCTTCTCCTCTTACTAGCGTATGAGCTCCAGTAAGTTACATAACCTTCCTAACCGATTTTCCTCTTCTGCAAATGAGAGGAATGATGCCAGCTTCACAGGGATGATGGAAAGAATAAATTAAGCCCCAGGCTCAGCATATTCTTCACTGGCCAGATGCTCAGAAGATGCTGGACAGGACCTGTGGAAATGAATTTCGAAGAATAAAGATTCATGAACGTGAGAACCCCGGGGAGGGGGAGAAGAGGGCTGAGGCCGAGGTGGGGGTGGGGTAGGGCCAGAGTAAGAGGAGGGACCCCAGGGGGACAGCAGGACAGGAGGAGAGCAGCCGAGGGGCCCGGGGAGCAGGAGTTGGGCTGCCTTCCCTGTACAAGCCCGCAGGAATCAAGTTCACATCAAGACACCTCCTCCTGCTGACCTGTGCAAAAAGGGGAATGTTATTGTACAGTCTGAAAGGTGCCTCGCAGTACCCGAGGGCGGGAGAGGTGGCCGTGGGCGGAATGGCAGGACTTGAGGGACTTCCCCTGTGACCTCTCCTGTGGGTGTCGGCCTGTCCCTCTTTGTCCCTTTTGCAGTCCTTCATTGCTGTCTTTTGGTCTCTGTCCGCCTCTGCTCCTGTCTGTCTTCTTTCCTCTCCGTGTGTCTCTCTGCTCCCTGGCGTCTCCTGACGTCAATCCATCCTGTTTCTTCTCTGTCTCATGCTCTCCTGCCTGTGTCAGCCTGCAGGACCAGCTCTTGGGCGCCTCTCTGCAGGTCCCCTTGCTTCTTCTCCTGCTCTCTGCAGGCCAGCCCTCCCTCTGTCCTAGAGAGAGTCAGATGTGGTAACCGAGGCCACCCAACGTCTAGTTCAAGTGTCCGCCCTTCAGAGACTGGGCACAATCACCTGGGTTCCAACTCCAACCCTCTGCCAGGGGGCTGCTTGGGGCCCAGCCTGGACCATCACCCACACCCCGGGTTTGCCCTCTGCCCAGGTAGCTGGGCAGCATGTGACACAGGGATTAGCCCTCAGGTGGCAGTCCACTTCTCGGTGAAGAAGGCTGGGCTGAACCAGTCCCAAGCCACACCTCCTCCAAGGCCTTGTGAGGCTGTGGCTGGGGTCGGAGTTAGTCCCCAGTCAAGGGGTTAGCATTGGAAATGATCCTGACATTTGGCTGGCAGTCATCTTGACATTTAAGGGGTACCCTAGGGCCAGCTGTCCAGCCATAACCATCTGAAGTGAAACAGGACTTGAGGGACTGTGACTGACTGATGTGACACTCAGAGCTACAGAGGTAACCCCTCCTTCCAGGTTATTCCAAGTTAGTGACTGGGGCTCCTGGGGGCTCCTGGAGATATAGAGGGGGAGACACCTCCATGCCCAGGCAGGACAGCCGCGAGGAAAGGATGGTGGGAGCCAGACAAATGGCACAGGGCACGTTCCCAAGGTATACAGCTGGTGCTTAATGTCCGCATGAATAAGAGCAGGAGGGAGTTGCAGATTTTAACAGATCAGGGAAAGGGCACAGAGCAAGGAGGCAGAGCCCAAGACAGCACTAGCGGAAGGTGAAAGAAAAACCAGACCAAGGAGCTGGCATGGAGGCTGAGGGGCCGGCTGGGGAATACCGAGGAGGAAAAGAGGGGAGCAGGCAGAGATGGGGGGAGGAGGAGCCTGAAATTCATTTCACTTCATCTCTGTTCATTTTGGACAAATAGAGCAGAAACTGCAGACCAAGGAAGGAGGAAACAGGGCATGAAATTGCAGTGTGCCTTGTAATAGCTCTGCCAGCCAGCGACCAGGGGCTAATAACCCACCAGGTCAGCCCTGACCTACCCAGACGCTGTGGGGTGGCAAGTCCAATCCCTGAACTGCGCTGCTGGGCCCAGTGCAGAAGTGCCGAGACTGGGGTAGCCAGTTCCTGACTGAGGAGCTGCTCTCACATTCACCCACCTCCTGTGCCCCGAGTAGCTCCATGATGCTCCAAGAAGCTGGGGACGGAACTTTTTTTATTAGACATCAGAAAACAGCCCTGCAAGTTTAAGGGATCTGGTGAATTAATACAACCTGGATTTAGACGAAAAAAAGTGTTTCTGGAGGCGGCTGTATGGAAGCCATTGGAAGCTTCTAGATGGATGGAGGCTGCAGGAAGCTTTCCTTTCTCTCTGCAGGGAACCCAGTGGGATGGAGGATGGGTCAGGGGATAGGCCAGCTAGGGGCTCCAGAGAGCGACAAGGACTATAGCTCTACAGCCTTCTCCCTGCTGCTGGGCCTGGGCCTGCTTGCTGGGACGTGCCCATGAGCAAAAGCTTCAGACATGAGGGTTGAGCATAAGAACAAGTTCCCTGCTGACAACTCTGAGGTGCTAGTTTCCCAAATGGGTCCCTACCTGAGGCAGAATGGAGGGAGGGCCCCCAGAATCCATCCTGAAACCCCCTCACACACCAGATCTAGGTCTGGACAAATGGCCTACTGATCACCCAGCTCTGTGGTCTTCCCCTTCTGATCCCACTTCTGTCTCCCTGCAGGCTAACCTTTCTCCAGCTCAGCTCAACCTCAGTTCTCCCCTGCCTAGCCGGTCCTGTTGGCTTTGGAATAAATCACATCCTCCTAAATAGTAAGTTCTGCCATGCACAGACTGCTTATTAAATCCAGACACTGGGCCAAGCCTTAAACCTGCCTTAGCCCAAGGTGACGTGGACTCCTCCAAACACCCCTGTCTAATCATCACCCACTTTGAAAGAACCCTGGCCAGCTGCTCCAGAATTTATGATCTTCGCCTGGGCTGGTAGGTTGGGTAGTGGGTAAGTTGGTTCATGATGGTGAAGAGGATTGATCTGTGGGGTGAGAGGTTGGGTGATGAGTGGACAGATTTGGGGTTGGGGGGATTGGTGTCTTGGATGGGTCAGTTAGTCTTGGGAGCTGAGTAGTGTGTGGAGAGGTGGTTGGTGATGGATTGGTGTTGCTTTAATGGTTTGGATGGAGAGATTAGAGCTGGAGAGTTGGGTAGTTTAGTTCAGTCCCTCAGTCGTGTCCGACTCTTTGTGATCCCATGGACTGCAGCACGCCAGGCCTCCCTGTCCATTACCAATTCCCAGAGCTTGCTCAAATTCATGTCCATCAAGTCGGTGATGCCACCCAACCATCATGTCCCTGGAAACAAATAATCTAATTAGAAGTTTCCCCATTACAAGGGAACTTCTTTTCCTGTCTGTATGATGAGACTGGCTCCTTTGTCTTGCTTCCCATAGGGAATGAGTCGATTCAGCCAAGGGAGGCCTTCCTGTGCTGGGGGACCTGTGGGTGTTTCTGGAGGCGGCTGTATGGAAGCCATTGGAAGCTTCTAGATGGATGGAGGCTGCAGGAAGCTTTCCTTTCTCTCTGCAGGGAACCCAGTGGGATGGAGGATGGGTCAGGGGATAGGCCAGCTAGGGGCTCCAGAGAGCGACAAGGACTATAGCTCTACAGCCTTCTCCCTGCTGCTGGGCCTGGGCCTGCTTGCTGGGACGTGCCCATGAGCAAAAGCTTCAGACATGAGGGTTGAGCATAAGAACAAGTTCCCTGCTGACAACTCTGAGGTGCTAGTTTCCCAAATGGGTCCCTACCTGAGGCAGGATGGAGGGAGGGCCCCCAGAATCCATCCTGAAACCCCCTCACACACCAGATCTAGGTCTGGACAAATGGCCTACTGATCACCCAGCTCTGTGGTCTTCCCCTTCTGATCCCACTTCTGTCTCCCTGCAGGCTAACCTTTCTCCAGCTCAGCTCAACCTCAGTGCTCCCCTGCCTAGCCGGTCCTGTTGGCTTTGGAATAAATCACATCCTCCTAAATAGTAAGTTCTGCCATGCACAGACTGCTTATTAAATCCAGACACTGGGCCAAGCCTTAAACCTGCCTTAGCCCAAGGTGACGTGGACTCCTCCAAACACCCCTGTCTAATCATCACCCACTTTGAAAGAACCCTGGCCAGCTGCTCCAGAATTTATGATCTTCGCCTGGGCTGGTAGGTTGGGTAGTGGGTAAGTTGGTTCATGATGGTGAAGAGGATTGATCTGTGGGGTGAGAGGTTGGGTGATGAGTGGACAGATTTGGGGTTGGGGGGATTGGTGTCTTGGATGGGTCAGTTAGTCTTGGGAGCTGAGTAGTGTGTGGAGAGGTGGTTGGTGATGGATTGGTGTTGCTTTAATGGTTTGGATGGAGAGATTAGAGCTGGAGAGTTGGGTAGTTTAGTTCAGTCCCTCAGTCGTGTCCGACTCTTTGTGATCCCATGGACTGCAGCACGCCAGGCCTCCCTGTCCATTACCAATTCCCAGAGCTTGCTCAAATTCATGTCCATCAAGTCGGTGATGCCACCCAACCATCATGTCCCTGGAAACAAATAATCTAATTAGAAGTTTCCCCATTACAAGGGAACTTCTTTTCCTGTCTGTATGATGAGACTGGCTCCTTTGTCTTGCTTCCCATAGGGAATGAGTCGATTCAGCCAAGGGAGGCCTTCCTGTGCTGGGGGACCTGTGGGCAGGAGTGGGCTGGCAAGAGGGTGAACGGAGGAAGGACAGAAAGAGGAGAAGAAAGGGAAGGAAGAAGAAGGAAGGGAAGGAGGAAGAGGAGGAAGGAGGGCACCCCAGCGCAGGGTCAGAATGTCATTCAGCCCTCAGCCAGCCAGGGGATCCCCGCATGGCTCTCTCCCAGAGGGACCCTGCCAGAATCTCAAAGAGGTGGTTATTTTGGGTGGCAGCATGATTGGGAGCTTGAAAAGCAGGAAATTGAGTGGTGATTAAGGTTGTAATAAGTTGACAACATCAAATATCATTACCCCTAGAACATGCAAATGATCCCGTCTTTACCTGGGATTTGCCATGCAAATATCAATTAGCAGAGAAAGTATTTGCTTTGATAGGGGGAACTGGTTCTTCCAATGCCTCCCTCCTGCCCCGCAGAGGGTAAGCAAACAGAAGGGGCACAGTGCCAGGGCAGAGATGGGGCTGGGCTGGAATGTCCCAGCCGAGGACAGGGGTCCACAGGGTGACTACAGATTTTGTGGAAAACTGCGAGAAATTCTCACATCCCTGATAGCTCAGTTGCTAAAGAATCCGCCTGCAAGGCAGGAGACCCCTGTTCGATTTCTGGGTTGGGAAGCCCTCTGGAGAAAGGATAGGCTACCCATTCCAGTATTCTGGCCTAGAGAATTCCATGGACTGTTCATGGGGTCGCAAAGAGTCAGACACAACTGAGTGACTTTCACTTTCAGATCTCCCTGCCACAACCTCTGCCTTTTTTCAGTGGCCTCAGAAATTACTAGAAGCTTCTTGAACCAGCCTCTGGGGCAGCAGGTTTCTGCCCCATGTGTGTCCCAGCTGGGAGCTGACCTGTGCAGTCTTGCAATCTGGACATCCTTACACCGTCAAAAAACTCTTTTCTGCCCCTGGGAGCTACATGGCTGATGATGTCCCACAGAGAAGGTGTCTGCAGTGAGCCACTGGAGGTGGTTTTAGGGCCATGGCCCCAGAGCACCAGCACTACTGTGTCTTAGGCATTGACCTTGGAAGTGTCCAGGGCAGATGGCTGAGAGTCACTGAATAGGAGCCTCCGGCTCCTTCTTTTTCTTAGCCAGATAATTACTCCCTGCCCCTAGTCAGCTGATACCGTGGAGATACTGCCACTCATACTACAAGGAATGTGGCATAGTGTCTGCCCTCAAAGAACTTCTGGTTCCATTTGGCAGGGAGAAGTAACTGTTGCCAGAAATGGCAGACAGTGAAGCAGAAGGTGATCGGCACCAACAGGAGCATCCTAGGCTGTCTGAGAGAGAACTTGCCTTTTGCTGTGATGGCATGAGAAGACAATAGTGAGTCTGGGCTGAGCCTCGAAGGAGGAGGAAGAGAAGTAGGAAAGGAGAGGGAGGGAGTTCTTGGTGGGAAGAAGCACAAAGCCAACATTTGGAGGTTGGAAAATGCATGCTGTGTTCTAGGGACAGTGAGTCTGCCATTTATCCACTCTAACCACCCAGAGTTCCTTGGACTATAAGGAGATCAAACCAGTCAATCCTAAAGGATTCTTTTCTCCTAAACCATCGGGGAAGCCCCCAGGGGACTGGAAGAGGGGTCAAAGGAGGAGAGGGCTGAAGCAGGCCACACACATCTCTCCTCTTCTCAAGCCTTTAGGCAGAAGGACAGGGGGCTCACTTCCTCCAGTCTTGAGAGAGTTTGTATACTTCCAACCCACCGAGGTCAAACAGGATCTTTCAAGAGCTCAGGAAATTGGAGTGGGGTGGGGGCTGCCGTGTGTGTGCAGGTGAGCAGACAAACCCATCTTTGGGGACTGGAAGGGCCGGTGAGCTGAAAGCTCCCACCTAAGGAACTCATCCCTGCACTGGGCCCCTGTGGGCCCCTTGGAGGTGAGCCTGTAGTCAGACCATGGGCGACAGGGCCCTTCTGTCCTGCCTAACACAGCTATAAAGAAGACAGAGCCCCCTAGATGTTGCTTCCCTAGTCCCCTCTCAGATACAACCTCATGCCAGCAACACCCCACCCCCCACACACACAACAAAACCTTGGAGAGCCAGGCCTTTAGTCAGCATCAGTGGGTAATCAATACCCTCATTTTTTGCCTCTAAACGGCCGAGGAAGATAATCATTAAATACTCATGTAGTAATTCAACACATCGCAGCCTTTTAAACCATCTCAAGGAGGAGAGCGCGGGCTCGCACCCAGCCTGGATCACTCCTTACGGAGTTCTCAAGCAGAATAACACATCTCCTTCAGCTAGCGGAGCAGCGCGGCAGGAAAGGCAGCTCAGCTTCGTGGAGAAACTGGGAAACAGCTCTCACGCCGGGAGGGTTTCCCGGGAAAGCACTTTGAAGGAAGGAGGTGTTGGGGGGGTAAGTGGGGGGACAAGCCCTGAACCAATGAATTAAACATTCACTGAGCTCTTTCGAAGCAGCTGCTACCAAAGAGGGGAAATGCTTTAATTAATAAAGCACAGCCAGGGAGAGGGAGCTGTTTGCTGCTGCTGTGCCCCGGGGCTCCAAAGGAAAGATAAACAAAGCAGAAGCCAGCAGCTCGGTGCTGATGCCAAGAGGAGCCGAGGCTGCCTCCCAGGGGCTGGGCTGGGCTGGCTGCCCAGGTGTCTATCTGCCCACAGAGATGGAGAATGTCCTTTCCCGGCTTTAAGACCAGACCAAGCTAAGGGCACCTGCCCCATGGGAAACCCTGGAGATGCAGCAGGAAGAGCCCTGAACTGGGAGTCCTGGGACTGGTAACTTTGTGGTCAGTTGCTGTGTGACCTTGGGTAAGTCACTTTCTCTCTCTCGACCTAGGTTTTTCTCATTGAGATTTTTGAAAGCTGTCTCAGGAGGTGGGTTTGAACTCCAAACCCAGATGCAGGCAGAGCAGCTTTACTTTCATCTGTTAATAGGGAACAGGCTTCCTGTAAGACACTCTTTGAAGAAAGAACACTGCAGGTTAAAAAAATATATTGAAGAGCATTCACTTAGATGTTTTCTCCTATCTCTCTGGCAGCCTGGCTTCAGCGCTGAATGATCCCTTTGGACAGACCAGCCAGCATCAGCAGGACCAAGCACCTAGCATGTGCCAGGTGCTGGGGGCTGCAAAGGAGAATAAGAGGCCCCACCTTCCTTCAAGGGGAGCTGACTTCTAGCCTAATCCAGAGGTGGCTGATGTGTGACATACATACCACTAGTCTTACCATTAGAACCATGTTAGATATTACTAGTCAACCACAGTTCTCTTGCTGTCTCCTACAGAGGTCAAATGTGACTCCGAACTTTTTCTCAACCCTGTGCTCCAGGCAGCCACTGCCAGTCAATTGGCCCCAGTACATGAAATGAAACCTTTCCCTACCATCTCTAGTCAGTTCTAACAAATAGAAGTTTCCCAAGATGTAATGGGCTGCCTTGCTTGGGCATGAGAATCCCATTCTTGTTCATTCAGTCATCAGGTATTCACTTAGCACCTACAGTATGCCAGGCACAGTTTTAGGGAGAGAGCAGTCCTAGCAGCTCTTATAGTAAGGAGAGAGATGGATGGCAAATATATAAACAAATTAAAAAGCAAGAATATCTCGGTGGTGAAAAGTGAAGCAGATGAAAACATACGCTGATGGGAGCCAAAGAAACCGATTGGCTACTTTACTTTGGCTGGCCAGGGCAGGCTTCTTTAAGGTGGTGACGTGTAAGGAGAAATATGAATACTGGGAAGAAAGTAGCTATGCAAAGATCTGGAGAAAGAACAAATGCAGAGGCAACAGCCAGTGCAAAGGCCCAGAGGCAGGGCAGAGGCTGGTGTGTTGGAGGAACGACAGTTGGCCCTGGGGCTGGGGCTTAAGGGAGGCGAAAGATGTGAAAATGAAGTGGGAGAGGCAGGCAGGGCAGATCTCATGGGGTTCTGTGAACTATTGTTCAGAGTTTATCTGAGCCCAAGAGTGGTAGAAGCTATTAACTTCTACCACTGGGAGAGAAGGGTCTGATTTATGTTTTAGAAAGATCCTTCATCACCAGCTGGACAGTTCTCTGTTGGGGCCATAAAAGAAGGTTGGTTTGTTTGTTTTTCTCTAGGAAAGTGTTGATATTGGTAAGCACAGCATCACTATTCTGTATTCTTCCTGATTCCTGGTCAAATATTGAAGAAGGCTTGACCTCTGTATCTTTACACCTCTATTGTTGTTCAGTTGCCAAGTCATGCCCGACTCTTTGCAGCCCCATGGACTACAGCACACCAGGCTTCCTTGTCCTTCACTATCTCCCAGAGTTTGCTCAAATTCATGTCCTCTAAGTTGGTGAAGCCATCTAACCATCTCATCCTCTGCTGTCCTCTTCTTTTGCTTTCAGTCTTTCCCAGCATCAAGGTCTTTTCCAGTGAGTCAGCTCTTCGCATCTGGTGGCCAAAGTATTGGAGCTTGAGCTTCAGCATCAGTCCTTCCAATGAATATTCAGGGTTGATTTCCCTTAGGATTGACTGGTTTGATCTTGCAGTCCAAGGGACTCTCAAGAGTCTCCTCCAGCACCACAATTTGAAAGCATCAGTTCTTTGGCACTCAGCCTTCTTTATGGTCCAACTCTCACATCTATACTTGACTACTGAAAAAATCATAGCTTTGAATATATGAAAAAAATCATAGCTTTGATGACCAAGTGACGTCTTTGATTTTTAATATACTGTCTAGGTTTGTCATAGCTTTCCTACCTCTATTTCTGGCTATTTTCATCTGGGAAGCTCCTTTCACTTTAGAGTTTTTGCTGCTGCCTCCACTTTAGTGCCCTCTGTGAACCCCATTCCAACTGACTCTCCTCGGTCCTCTGTGCCCAAGTCTTCTCCACCTCTGTCACTCATCAAAACTAACATTGCCTGTGAGCCATCTCCTTGATACCCAACCAATTAAGCAATTCAACTCTGCTGATGCCTAAGTAGGTGGACTTCAAGGGGTTAATGGGTTACCTGCCCCAGTCACTCAAGGAATAGGGAGGATGGGGTTGCCAGGAGATCCATAGGTACCACTTAACCTAAGGAAGTGACTCTAAGGGGAGAGGGGATTTGAAAGCAAACACAGCAAATCACAGATCACATCTCCGCTGGCTCAGTCTACACGTGGGACACAGTGTAAGTACAAACCCGTCTCTCTGTGAACTCCAACACACAGCCCTGGGTGTGTTTACTGGCTCCTCCCCACCCCAAACAGCTGTGGACCCCTAAGGGACCTCAGATTGATTACAAGGGTCCATACACATTCACAGGTTGCCTACAGATTAAAGTATTTTTGCCCATCTGCACAAGACCATTTTCAAGGGTATAAAGATACTGTCTTGATTCATTAAGGATAAAGTCATGTGTGCGCGTTGGAGGGATTCATGGTTGCTTGTTGTCACCTGGAATGCTCTCAACCAACAAATGGAAAAGCACAGCCAACATCAGGTAGGACCCTGTGGACTGGATGGACCTTGAACCAAGAGGCTTCACAATGTGTTCATGATATACTCTTAGGTGAGGGGATGGAAGAAGAAAGCAACTCACAAAAGAAACATAAACAGTAGGAGCTCCTGTTTACAAACCCTGAAGGAGACAGAAACAGAAAGGACCAGAAAGCCACAGTACATAATACTCAGGGATGGGGTTCACAAGCTAATTTTCTCTCTGCGCTCTTCTTTGTTCTCAGTATTCTACCATGAATATATCACTTAAGCCAAGTTATATAAAGGGAGGTGGGTCTCAAGGTGGAGAAGAGAGGTTCACAGGGCATCGTAGAGAATATCTCTCTCCCTCCCTCATGTGCTGCTGTGGGCAGCAGCAGGAGAGGGGTCTCTGGGACTGCCTGGCCCCTACCCCCCAGTTCAGTAACTGGGCAGGAGGAGGTGGACATAAGGAGAGGTACACCCAGGGCAGCAGGGGAACAGGAGGCCCTGAACCACAGGATGGCTCAGAGCTGACCCAGAGGAAGTCCTCCATCCACCACGGGGCCTTGGGCAGCTGGACTCCCCTGCCCATGCCTGCCCCACCGTCAGTCCCGTCAGTCTCTCTTGCACCCAAACTGGCCTTCTTGGTGCATACAGGCTTTGACACAGATGAAAAAAGCCAAACAAACAAAAAAACTCAAGCTCTCATTCTGATCTGGGGAATGAAAGTCTATATAAAACAGCTTCTTAGCAGCAGCTCCAGCTCTTTATACCTTCAAGGCTCTTTATTTCACTCTGCTGGCAAATTTCTCCTGACAGTTACTGCCTTTGAGGAGCCTGCTGGGCTGGGGCGGGTGGTGGGAAGCTTCACATCCTGCCTGCCTATGGGAAACATAGAGCCAGGCCCCGCTTGAGGGCAGGACAGATGATGGCAATGGTGGCGAGAGAGCCAAGCGTGATCTCCAGGCCCCACTTACCCAGAGAAAGACCACCTGCTGCTTGGAGCCAAGTGGGGAGGGGGGACTCTATGTGGGAGACAGACTCTGAGCCTGCGGCTGTTTGGGAGGAAAGCCAGGATCCCTGCTCAGCTGCTCCCCAGGGGGACTGTGGCTTGGCTCTTGACCTCTGGGCCCAGTGCTACAGGTAGCTGGGGTTGCCTCCGGCTTCTCCAGCTTGTGTTGGTTGGGGGCCGGGGCAGAGACAGAGGAAGCGCCCTCGACGGGCAGCTGTAGGGAACACCGTTGCACCGTCCCAGCCAGCTCCTGCTCCTTTGTGCTCTCTGCTCCTCTATGCTCGAGACTGTTCTCAGTGGCTATGTCTGACTCTGCAAGCCTATGGACTGTAGCCCTCCAGGCTCCTCTGTCCATGGGATCATCCAGGCAAGAATACTGGAGTGGGTTTCCATTTGCTTTTCCAGGGGATCTTCCCAACCCAGGAATCAAACCCACACCTCCTGCATTGTCAGGCAGATTATTTTTAACCACTGAGCCACTAGGAAATTCCTCTCTGCTCCCTGGGGGGCACTGAAATAGGCTCCCCTCACCTGCCTATGTGAGTTACAGGAGAAGGTCCCCGAGGAGTGATGCAGCTGGCAGCTGCAGGTGGCAGAGGGGATGACAGATGACGTGGTGATGTGTGTGTTCCTGAGTGAGAGGTTGAGACTGTGGTGGATGACATGCCCTTCAGTCTGCTGCTTCTGACTCAGCAGTCATTAGCAGAACATCCTCACCTGTGCAGACGAGCCCCCAAGCCGCCACGGGGACCTCCCTGCAGGGGAGGCACTCGCCAGCCAGGTAGTACAATGTGGATGGCCACCTCCATGGTGGAGTGGGAGACTGGCCCTGGGGTCAGCCAAGTCTGAGGGTCTGTCCCCTCCAATGGGGACATCAGCTGGTTCTCAGGGGGATTTGCTGCTGAGACACAGCAACAGAGTCCCTCTCAGCCCATCTTACACCTGGGGCAGAGGGCTCACATGGGCCCCTCCCCCTGGGCATACTGGATTTACAGGCCGAGAACTTGCATTGTGGGTCAGTACTCCACCTCCTCTTGATTGGCCCCATCGTGTTGTCTCAGGTCAAGGCAGAGATGAGCCATTCATTAACTTAGCAAGTCTCTGCTGAGAACCAACAAGGTGCTGCGCACGAGGACACAATGGAGCAAGACAGCACAGCTGCCCTCCTGGGTCATGTCTTATTACCTGTGTAGACCTGACTATGGCTGCAGGGCCAGGCAATAGAAAATGCCTGTGACATCTCGGCTAAAGAAGATGAAAATCCTTCTCTGCGCCCTTGGACCATGTATTCCCTCTCCCCAGGAGAGGGGAGCAGAGTAAAATCTGGTGGCGAGGCTGCCCCTCCCCACATGGTGAGCTTTGAGGGCACAGGGGGTGGGGTGCATGCTCATTCTGTCCCCCTGGCCTCCCCAGCCCAGCTCAGCATCATGAGCTTTCATTGGTTTATCCACAAATGTCTTTTGAGCCCCCAAAAGGTAGATACTATTATCCCCATGTTGCAGATGAGGAAACTGAGGCTTGCTCAAAATCATAGAGCCAGTGAGTAGCAGAACTAGAATTTGAACTAGCTCTGTCTGGGGTCACAGCTGAAATTTTCTTGCGTCTGAAGCAGCAGAGAGAGAGAATGACGGAAACGGAAAGGAATTCAGCCAAGGCCTCCCAGGCAATTGGAGGCAGAGACAAGATTCAAACTCAGGACCTACACGATTCATGAAGCACAGTTCCTGTATGTATACGATGTCCTGAAACAACAGACAACTGCCAACACAGCAGAATCTCTAGGAAATTCAGAAGCAGGGGAGCTGCCCAGAGATAGTTGGAGGGTGTTCATAGACTCAGCTTTGGGGAGCCACTGAAAGAGGTGAGTCCTCCAGTCCAGCCCGCCTGCCAACTGACCACCAGGGGCCTTGGTTGGTGAGCTGAGCCATCTCTGCCTCCACCAGACCCAGACTCAGGCCAGAGAGAAGCTGGGGACCTCAGGTCAAGACCAGCAGCCAAGCCAGAAGCCACTTGGGTCCTGATGATTCACATAGCCTCCTCCCACCTTCTCCCCTTCCTCCAGATTAATACTATCACTGAGGCCCAGCAAAATTAGCCACATGCTGTCAGCTTATTTTTAACTGTTTCCAGATACACCTCCTAATTATTATGCAGTTCTAAATAGGAAGTGATGGCAGGAGTGGGGAGTCAGTGCCAGCGACACGGGGAATGAGGGATTGCACAATCCTGGCAGCTGCTCCGGGACCCCAGGCCCCGCCTCTCTCCTGGTGTTGTCTCATCCTGCCACCTTTCCTAATAACTACATCAGGCCAGAGAGTGGAGCCGAGAGCTGACATCTTCCATAAAGCAACCACAGAGATCGGGCCCCGGGGAGGCCCAGCTGATGGGCAGAAGAGAAATGAAACATGGCGTGGAAATGGGCGCTGAGTGCCACACCTGTGTATGGGAGCACAGGCGTGTGCCCAGCCTGGCCCTGCGGTGCCCACAGGCTGCTGGCACGGGAGGGCCCCTCAGTAGGCAACATTGGGGGTGAAGACAAGAAAATAGAGACAGCAGGCGCCTGTCCTCCACCTTCATCCCAGCTCTCTCACTCTCTCTCACACACACACACCTCTTTACCCCACTACCAGAAGCTAAAGAGTCTGCCTGCAGTGCAGGAGGTCCAGGTTTGATCCCTGGGTTGGAAAGATCCCCTGGAAAAGGAAATGGCAACCCACTCCAGCATTCTTGCCTGGAGAATTCCATAGACAGAGAGTCAGACACAACTGAGGGACTAACACACAACCCCATCCTAATGAGAAATCAGGCAACTGATATTACATCAAGAGTGAGACTTAGTTTGGGGGGGTTTAGACTCTTTTGAGAATCTGGTAAAATCCACGGATTCTCTCCTCCTCAAAATGCACACACAAGGACTTTCAGGGAGTCACAGCCCCCCAGTGCCTATCCAGCTCCCCCTGATGATCTTTGAATCCGTGATACAATGCAGTGGTGAAGAGCATGGATTTGATGATTCCCCTGGGTTGGCATGATGATCCACTAACTATGGAGGATCTGAAACCCAAATCTGGGGCTTCTCCAGGCCTCAGGTAATGTGTTTGTAGGCAGGGAGGGGATGATCATATTAGAGCTTTTCTTGAAGAACTATTGACAACCTGAATGAGGCCACATGTCTTAGTGCTTAGACAGGTCCAGACAAATAAAAATGCACAAGAAAGGTTTTGACTGTTGTTTGTGTAGTCACTAAGTTGTATTCGATTCTTTTGTGACCTCTGTGGACTGTAGCTCACCAGGCTCCTCTGTCCGTGGAATTTCCCAGGCAAGAATACTAGAGTGGTTTGCCATTTCCTCCTCTAGGCAATCTTCCCAATCCACATCGCATGTACTCACAGGCCGATTCTTTACCACTGAGCCACCTAGCAAGCCCCACAAGAAAGACTGGGTATTATTAAAACAGGCAGAAAGGACTCCAGAGAGAAGATTTTAGTCCTAGTTCTGCTGCTAACCTGCTGTGTGAACTCGGGCAAGTTACTGCCCCTCTCTGACCTTCAGTTTTTCCCTCCATCTAGGACACCACCGACTCAATGGACATGAATTTGAGCAAACTCTGAGAGATAGTGGAAGACAAAGGAGCCTGGCATGCTGCGGTCCATGGGGTTGCAAAGTGTTGGACACAACCTAGCAACTGAACAACAACAAGGACATTCTTGGTTTCAAATTTGTTTATGTCAGAAACCTAGGGTTATTGCTTCTGGGGATAAAGGGAAGAAGTGGACTGGCCCCCACCTCCAGGAGCCCCTGCTGTCTCTGGTTCATTGCCTGATCAAGTGGTAGGGATGCAAGAGGGAAAGTTGTGAACTGAGTCGGTCAGTGAGGGCTTCCTGGGGAGGTAGGATCTGAAATGCAGGAAGAATTTGAGTCAGAGAGGGAGGGAGAAACCATAGAAATGGAATCAGGCCTGTGCAGGATGCAGGGTGGGGTCCTCACACCCCTCGCAGCTCACACAGCCTGGCTTTCTGCCTAGAGTGAGTGAGCGAGAAGGGAGCCATGCCTTGCTCACTGCTATGTCACCCGCCAGTGCTGGGCAAACACTAGGAGCTCAAAAAAGGCTTACAGGTGCACCAGTGTTCTCAAGCCCACAGTCTCACCCCCCTGAGGCTGCTGGGCCAGACTCTCCATTCTCAGCTCCTCACAGGCAGAAGGGACCCAGTGAGCTATGGATATAAAGCATGGAGCTGAGAGTTATGACTCAAGAGCCAGTTAAGGAAACAGGAGACTGGGACTTTCCTAATGGTCCAGTGGCTAAGGTTCTGTCTTCCAATGTAGGAGGTGCAGGTTTGATCTCTGGTCAGTAAACTTTAAAAAGACCAGGAGCCTGGCAGCTAAATGAAGACCATCTATTCCACCCTGCCCTTTGATGGGACTTTCGGAAGCAGAAACCTCTGGGACTAGATCCCCAAGGTAAAGGGTCTGAGGTTGGGTCATGGCCCGCACACCAAGGACCAAGTGTCTAGGAAAAAAAGTTACCTTTGTTCCAGCTGGAGGGTATATCTAGACAAGTTTTGAGTGACTCACATAATGGCCGAGAGGGTGGGGAGAATCTCTTACATGAGTTCCACACCAGAGTTGTGGAGCAGTGAATGTACTAGATAAAGGAAGGGCCTTGACCAAGTCTCAGAACCTCACTTTTCCCATCTCTGAAAGGGAGATAAGTCACTCTAAGGAGCAGAAACCATGTTCAGAGCCTGGCATATAGCAGCTATTATCCTTGCCCCTTGGCTCAGATGGGCATTCTAGGGTAGTGAGTGATGTTCTCTAAATCCCATGGGACGGATGGGGGCGGGGAAGGAGGTGGGAGATGAGGAAATTCCCACTATTGAAGCCACAAGAACCCTAAGGAGGCCTGGCTGTTGGTGATATGAAGGTTCTAACAGCCTCGTTTTGGAGTCCCCTCTCAATTCTTTATCTCAGACCACACAATACTTTTTAGAAAAAACACATTAGCCTCGATCAAAGCTAGCTTGGGATGCATATAGAGTCTCCTGGTGGATCAGCTTATAAAAATCAGGAAGGCAAATTAACCCAAATGTATTCCCTGTTCCAGTGACCTTGGAACTTCAAGGACGTGGCTGTGAACTAGCCCTTTATGGATTGTGACCAACTTGGGCTGGTTTTCCCAGGACAGAAAGATCCAGGCAAGTCGGGATAGTCAGTCATCTTCCCTACAGATTACTGGCCGTGATCACCCAGTGGATGAAAGACAAAAATACCTTTCTTATTCTAAAGGGATTAGGCGCCTATAACTTGGGCTAAAATTTCAATGACAGCAACACAGAAAGACTCAGAAGGTATCAGATCTCAGACACTCCAGATGGAAGCAAAGTCTGCCTTCTGAAGAGCCCTGGGGTCAGGGGTCAGCGCTCTGGCAACTCCCCAGTCCTGACGAGGGTAGGGGGGCCCTGGAGACGAGCTCCAATTTACTAATTTCATGGAATGCACTGAGTGGAAAAATCCACTGTTCTGAATTAGCTCCTTATTTTTCTTCTTCGGTTTTTTTTTTTTTTTTTTTTAGTATTTATTTATTTGGCTGCTCTGGGTCTTAGTTGCGGCACTCAGGATATTTGATCCTGGTTGCCACGTGTGGAATCTTTACCCGCAGTGTGAGATCTAGTTCCCTAACCAGGGATTGAACCCTGGCCCCCTGCTTTGGGAGTACAGAGTCTTCGCCACTGGAACCACCAGGGAAGTCCCAACACCTGTTTTAGACACATGCTTTTAAATAGATGCATTTAACTAAACTAATCAAATATTGATTTGTAAATATTGATCTATAAAGTAGTCTGATCACTCATCCAATGGCATACGAAAATACAAATTCAAGTTGGCCCAACAAAATTGTTTAATGTTGTCCCCAAGAAAGTAGGGAATCCCATTGTATTCAGGGCCCACATGCTGTCTGGGATACTCTTCTGCAACCCCCATACCACGGGGGAGTATCATGGATGCTGTGTACAGTTGGATCTATTCATGCTGGACAGGAGAGGACATCCACTCACTCATTTACTAAACTTCATCTGTGCACCAGAGACTCGAGTACAGTGGTATTTTTTAAAATCACTGAAGCCTCTGTTCTCATGGAGATGATATTCCAGTGGGAGATGCGGTCAGCACACAAGTAAACAACATGCATGTTGGGGTAGTGATTAGCACTAAGAGAAAAAGTAGAGCACGGATGAAGAATGGGAGTAATCGTGGGGGTGGGCATTTTAGGAGGCTAGGGAAGGCTTCCGCAGAAGGCGATGGCACCCCACTCCAGTACTCTTGCCTGGAAAATCCCATGGACGGAGGAGCCTGGTAGGCTGCAGTCCATGGGGTCGTGAAGAGTCGGCCATGAATGAGCGACTTCACTTTGACTTTTCACCTTCATGCATTGGAGAAGGAAATGGCAACCCACTCCAGTGTTCTTGCCTGGAGAATCCCAGGGCAGGGGAAACTGGTGGGCTGCCGTCTATGGGGTCGCACAGAGTCTGACACGACTGAAGTGACTTAGCAGCAGGAGCAGCTGCAGGGAAGGCTTCACTGAAGAGAATCATTTAGTAAGAAATGTAAAGAAGGGAGGGAATGGAACCAGTGGGTTTCTGAGAAAGAGAACAGCAAGCACCAGGAGCAGCAAGTGCAAAGGCCCTGGGGCAAGAGAGTGTGTAGGGTGTTTGAGGGTCAGCAAGGAGGCAGGTGTGGAGCTGACAAGGGCCAAGTGGGAGGAGATGTGGTCAGAGAGGAGAGGAGGGACCAGGTCATGTGAAACCTCACAGGTCATAATGGACTTTGACTTTTATTCTGAGTGAGATGAGAAGCCATGGGAGGGGTTTTTAGAAGTCACACGCTTTGAGCTATGTTTTAACAGGACCCCTCTGGCTGTTGAGCACAGAATACAGCGAAGGGCAAGAGGAGAAGCAGAGAGACAGGTCAGGAAACCACTGCAATAAACTGGAAGAACAATGACAGGTGCTTGGAGGGTTGTAACCGTGGAAGTGCTAAGAAGAGACTGGATCCTGGATATATTTTGGAAGCAAAGCAGACAAGATTTGCTGATGGACTGGATATGGAGGGTGAGGGAAAGAGAGGAGTCAAGAGTGACTCCAAAATTTTTGGCCTGGGGAAACTGGAAGGATACAGTTAACATCACCTGGGGATGGAGAAGAAGGAGGTGGAGTAGGTTTGAAGGAAAGATCAGAAGCTTAGTTTTGTGTATGCTACATTTGAGGGGTCTTTTAGCATCTGAGCAGTGATGTGTGGGCAGCTGGATATATGAGTCAGGAGTTCAGTGGACAAACTGGAGCTGGAAATAGACATTTGGGTGGCATCTGCATTTATATGGCGTTTGACGCTAGGAGCTTGGATGAGAGTATCTAGGGAGTGTGTGTGAATAGAGAAGTCTAAAAATGGAGTGCTGGTACACTCAGGTCAGGCTGACAAGGAGGGACTAGCAAAAGAGGCAGAGAGTGAGAAAACGGGGAGGGAACTGGGAGAGGAGGTATCTTGGAAGCTAAGAGATCAGGTCCAAAGAGAAAGGAACAACTGGGGTCAAAGACAGCACACAGGACAAGTACAAAGAGGGTTAAGAATTGACCACTGAACTCAGCAATAAGGGGGTCACGGCTGACTGTGACAAGAACAGTTTTGATGGAGTGATGGAGGCGAGAGCCTGGTGGGGGTGGACTCAAAAGGCACTGGAGGAAAGGAAGTGGAGACAGCATGATAACTCTTTCAGGGAGCTTTGCTGTCCAGGGAAAGAGAAATAGGGAGCCAGGGAAGAGAAAGACGTGGTATAGAGAAGATTCTTTTCTTAAGATGGGAAAAATAATAGCATGCTTTATGGTGTTGGGAATGAGTCAGTGGAGTGGGGAAATAGGTGATGTAGGAGAGGGTGGGATGGGAGAATCACTGGAGCTCTGACCTTGAGTGGGGAGAAAGGATGGGACACCAGAGCATCGGGTGGGCAGCAACTTTTCCCCAGGGATGCAGGGAACCCTGGGGCCACTGGGCTTGGCCCCCTCAGCCTCTCTTCTGATGTTCTGAACACCCAGAACGATGCCCGGCCTTCACTTGGTGGGTGAATGAACAGATACAAAGGGGCCCAGTGGACATCTTGAAAGAATTTTTTAAAAGCAGACTCTGGACTCAGTCAAACTTCAGTTCAAATCCTTGCTCTGCCACCCAGCTGGGTGACCTTGAGCAAGTTTCTCAGCCTCTCCGAGCTTTGGTTTTCCTTTCTAAAATGAGGAGAATAATAGAACGGCTTGCGGGGGGATTAAGAAGATAATTGTGCACGCAGAGTTCTGAACGCAGCATCTGGGACAAGTGAGAAAATGCCCCAGAGGGGTTAACTATCCTCATTATAACAGTCCAATAATTCC
Source organism: Madoqua kirkii (assembly GCA_006408675.1). Classification (NCBI taxonomy): domain Eukaryota; kingdom Metazoa; phylum Chordata; class Mammalia; order Artiodactyla; family Bovidae; genus Madoqua; species Madoqua kirkii. The sequence continues at coordinate 25,729 of SJYC01061722.1, forward strand.
CCCATCTGAGCTCACCCAGAGTTTAATAAAATCCAGCCTGTAAAAGGAAATGGATGTAGCTATAAAATTGCAATGCATACGCCCCACGTCACTCACAATTGCCCTGACCGTTTATGACCCTTGGGCTGCACAGTGATGAGACAGCCCTGGGGGCCATGCTGTTCCCAGATATAACGCCTCTGCTCCCCTCCCTGCAAGGAAGCACAAGGGATGAGTGACAGCGACCTCATTAGAGAGATAACATTAAATCTATTCTATTAGATTTTTTAAAAGCAAATTACTCACAGGGGTTGATACTTCCATGGTTGTTAGTGACACATTGCTTGTATGCACTCACAACCAAACCACATACCGAGGTGGCAAGCCAACTGCAGTGCTAGTTAGAGAAAACAAGACAATAAGACAAAAACCTGAGATGAGTCTGGGCAGTCAAGAGGGGCTTCCTGTAGGAGGCAGTCCCTCAGGTGAACCTTGAAGACAGGAAAACTTTGGACAGGTAGAGAGGAAAGAATCTGTGATTCTATTTGTTGCTTAGCAAACACCTTAGCAGATAGACTGATTGAATTTGTCCTGTTTTAACACCTGCTAAACCAGCCAGAACAACCTTCTTCCTCTCTAGGGACCTCGCTTCTTCAAGGATCCGTGCTGCCAGCAATTCCAGAGAGCTCTGGCTTTTAGCCTTCCCCAAATCATCATCAGATTCTGCCACTGTCTCCTGCCCTGTAGAAGAGCCACCCAGGGGAAAGGGCTTGGGGCAGAGAGAGAATTCATTCAATCCACAGCTACCATCTGGGAAACATGTAATAATTCAGCTCTACCATGCTCCACAACAACAGAAGCCACTGAAATGAGAAATCCATCCACTGCAATTACAGAGCAGCCCCCAGTCACCACAGCTAGAGCAAGCCCACACACAACAATGAAGACCTAGTAGCAGAGTCAAAAATAAACTTAAAAATTAAATTTTAAAAATGTAAAAAAATTAATAATTCAGCTCCAGAAACAGTTCAAAGCTCTCTCCAGTTTACTCATGGGGTACTCACATGTGCAGGCTCTGGACTGACTCTGATGGAGGCTCTTCACATTACAACATCTCATTTAACCTTCACACATCTTTCAGGAGGATACTATTATTGCCACTTCACAGAGAAGAATAATGAGGTCAGAGAGGTTAGGTGACTTGTTCAACATCACACAGATAAAAAGAGGGAGAGCCAACCAGGATTGAACTCTGGCTATGCCACACTCAGTATCAAAGTCCATGAGCTGGGGGAGGGCAGGGCCAGAGAAAGCCAAAGAGTCAAGGAGCCTGGAGGGAGCAGTTTCTTTGTTCTTTTGCATAAGATAAACCAAAAGCAAGGTTCCATCTCTTTGTAGTGTAAGATTCTGGACTGTAGAAGCTGTACAACCTAAGCTGTATTTTCCAGACTCCCTTGCAGCTAGGATTCTGGGGACAAAATAGAGTCTACCAATCAAATGACTGGTATTCAGACCACGTGACCCACCAACAAGCTGCCCTTGTGGGGCCAGCTCACCAGACTCCAGAAGTAGGGAGAGTCAAACCTGCTTCCCAGAGGGTAGTTAACAGACCTGAGAAAGTTTCAGCCCGGCAGTTCTCAGGGAGTAAGGGGAAAAGCAGGGATATTTAGGGAGGACCAGAGCAAGGATCCGCAGTCAGAGACAGTGCACCCTAGCAAAGATGATAAACACAGACTGCGTAGACAGACAACCTGGGCCTTAATCCTGGCTCCACTGCCCACTGCTATGTGACCTTAGGTAAACAAATTGCTCTGTGCTTCACTATCCTCAACTGTAAAATGGGGCTAACAGCATCTATTCATAGTATCTTTATAAGGATGGAATGAAATAATGGACGCATAACAGAACATGGGCTGATACAAGTATTGTTGTCTTTCAATCCCTAAATCATGTCTGACTCTGCATGTCCCCATGGACTACAGCACGCCAGGCTCTTCTGTTCTTTACTATCTCCCAGAGTTTGTCCAAATGCAAGTTCACTGAGTCCATGATGCTACCTAATCATCTCATCTTCTGCCACTGCCTTCTCCTTTTGCCTTCAGTCTTTCCTAGGATCTGTTAGACCCGAAGAAGGCCTAATCACCGGAACCATCATCTCACAGACCACCAAGGCCAGGAATTCGATGCAAACTAGAAAGCCAAAGAGTCAAGGAGCCTGGAGGGAGCAGTTTCTTTGTTCTTTTGCATAAGATAAACCAAAAGCAAGGTTCCATCTCTTTGTAGTGTAAGATTCTGGACTGTAGAAGCTGTACAACCTAAGCTGTATTTTCCAGACTCCCTTGCAGCTAGGATTCTGGGGACAAAATAGAGTCTACCAATCAAATGACTGGTATTCAGACCACGTGACCCACCAACAAGCTGCCCTTGTGGGGCCAGCTCACCAGACTCCAGAAGTAGGGAGAGTCAAACCTGCTTCCCAGAGGGTAGTTAACAGACCTGAGAAAGTTTCAGCCCGGCAGTTCTCAGGGAGTAAGGGGAAAAGCAGGGATATTTAGGGAGGACCAGAGCAAGGATCCGCAGTCAGAGACAGTGCACCCTAGCAAAGATGATAAACACAGACTGCGTAGACAGACAACCTGGGCCTTAATCCTGGCTCCACTGCCCACTGCTATGTGACCTTAGGTAAACAAATTGCTCTGTGCTTCACTATCCTCAACTGTAAAATGGGGCTAACAGCATCTATTCATAGTATCTTTATAAGGATGGAATGAAATAATGGACGCATAACAGAACATGGGCTGATACAAGTATTGTTGTCTTTCAATCCCTAAATCATGTCTGACTCTGCATGTCCCCATGGACTACAGCACGCCAGGCTCTTCTGTTCTTTACTATCTCCCAGAGTTTGTCCAAATGCAAGTTCACTGAGTCCCTGATGCTACCTAATCATCTCATCTTCTGCCACTGCCTTCTCCTTTTGCCTTCAGTCTTTCCTAGGATCTGTTAGACCCGAAGAAGGCCTAATCACCGGAACCATCATCTCACAGACCACCAAGGCCAGGAATTCGATGCAAACCGCAAGAGGATTTTATTAAGCCAGCACGCCGGGGTTCGAACTCCTTCGAGGAGGAATGAACCCCGAACACTGGTCGCAAAGGATTTTTATACAGAAAAATCACAAGCAGGCCGGAGTAGGGTTAGGATACTGGGAACAATGTGATAGGGGGCCATAGGCAGGTACAGGTGGGGTGGGGACGTTTGATTGGTGGGCAAGGCTTGACCTTTACAGGGATAGGTCTGCAAGTTAAGTCGAAACGGCCGACTGACCACCTTGCGGCGGTTGGCCAATTCTTGGAAAAACAGCCTCCAGGAAAAATCTAACAGAAAATACATCACCGGGGGGTCTCTTGCCAGGAAACTAGGCTATAAGTCATCAGATAAGGGGCAGGCTATTTTCCATGAGGTATGGCCTGCCTCTGGGGTTTTAACAGGACAAAGAAAACTTTTTAAAATTTAACTTTTTCCTTCAGATCAGGGTCTTTTCCAGTGGCACAGGTAAGTACTTAATAAATGTGAGCAATTATCATCACCACACCATAACATCTGTTTATGAAGCTTCAACTCTGAACAGGGCTTCGCAGTCACATCATATATCATCTGTACAACCTCCCTGTAAGGCAGATGATGTTGCTTCCCTGGTACAAAGTGAGGCTCTGAGGGGTGCAGCTGGCAAACGATGTGGGGATGGGAGAGGATCCCAGACTCCATGGGCCCACACTGTCTCTCTGTGAGGCATGCAGGGGTCTCAGTGAGCTTTGTGGTAGGAAGTGGGCCTCCCCAGGCACCAGAGGTCCCTTGGCCCCATCTCTGCCCAAGCCAGCAGAAAATGGGGACTGCTGTCCTCTCTGCCTCCCCACTCCGCAAATCCCCAGCTTGGAGTCAGCACCTTGCTCGAAACCACTGGGTAATCAGGAGACCATTATTTCACTTCTCCCAAGCCTGGTCCGCCTCCCGGCAGTGCACTGGGCAGGCCCTGCAATTATGAGCCTTCTTAAGTCTGAGAGAGGCAGCCTGGCCCCCTCCTGGGAGGGAAGTCTGCACGTGGCAGGGCCCTGCCCACCAGGCCTAAGGAAACCAATTATATTTGCATTTCATTTGGAGCTGAGACCACTGCCCTGGGCTAATGATGCACCAATTGATTACCAGAAACATATGTGTGGAAGACAATCACTCAACAGGCAGGAGCTACATCTTCTGTTTGTCTAACTCAGATACCCAGGCATCCGTGGGCAGCTCCACCCCCAGCCGTGGCCTGCTAGAGTCTGGGAAGCTGCCAGGCCATCTTTTCTTGGAAAAACAAGTCTCAAGGAGGAAGCTGTGTCCTGGATCTCACTCCCTTCTCAACCACACTTTCCTTCTATGTCACTAGTGACAGTAGGACACACCTCACAGGATCAGCAATGGTCACAAAGTCGGTCAACACACGTTCAGTGAGCCCCAACTCTGGGCAGGATGCTATGTCTGAAGAGACAGAAGAGAATAAGACACAGGGCCCTCTGCAAACTTTGGTGAAAGCCGCACAAGCAGTGGGTCCAGGGAGATACGGGAGCTTAGCAGAGGAGACTGGAAGAGGGAGGGAGATCTGAGAAGGCTTCAAGGAGGAGGTGAAATAAGAGCTGGCTCTTGAAGAGTAAGGAGGAGTGGGCTGAGAGGTGAAGGGCATTGCATGTAGCAAGGCCAGCATGGGGAAAGGTTTAGAGGCAGAAAAGTTCTGGGACATTTGGGAAATTAAAAGTGACTCATCAAGGCTTGAGCATGGGGGACGTGTGAGTTGCTGAAGCTGAGGGGTCAGCAGGGGCCAGATCACAAAGTGTGTTATGAACCAAGCTGGGCTTTGTCCCATGGACCTTTGCAGACAGAGATCACAGCATCTTTCAGGAGATGAACCTGCAGGGTGGTGAGGATGGCAGGACTGGCCAGAGGGAGAAGCCGGCCCGCGATGCTGTAGCAGATGACACTTGGGCTGATCCCATGGGGTCTGAACCTGGTCTGGTCCCTTAGAATGGTCCTGAAAGCAGTCAAGGAGACAGACCTTTTATTATCTCCACATCAGAAAGTCACTGGCAGAGAGTGTAACCTTGATCAAGGCAGTTCCCTGTGACCAAGGGCAATGCCGTGTGAGGGACACAGCTGTGAGTTGTCAGAGCTCATATCCTGTCACCTGAGGGCGGGTCTGTGCTCCAGAGGAGGGGGTCTGAGCAGACACCACAGTACCCACAACACTCTGTGTCACCTTGGAGAGGGGCCCTCTCCTCTTTGGATCTCAGGGTTCCCTTATGGAAAATGGGCATAATTGGGACCTGAGATGGGCAGAAAATGGTCCCTGAAAGATGTCCATGTCTAACCCCCGGAACTTGTGAATATATTACCTTACATAGAAAAAGGGTCTCTGTAGATATGATTAAGAATCTTGAGATGGAGAGATTATTCTGGGTTTTCTGGGTGGACCCAATCTAATCACATGAGTCCTTTAAAAAGACCCTTTCCTAACAATGCGGCAAGAGATGTGATGTTGGTGACTTTGAAGCTGGAAGTTGGGAGAGGGGGCACCATCTGCCAAGGAATGCTGGTGACCGCTAAAAGCTGGAAAAGATGAGAAAACAGATTCCCACCACCTCCCACCCCCCATGCCTTCAGAAAAGTACACAGTTGTATCAACACCTTGATTTTAGCCCAGTGAGACTAATATCAGACTTCTGAAGCCCAAAACTATATGAAATTTGTGCTGTTTAAAGCCACTAAATTTGTGGTAATTTATTACAGTGGCAATAAGAACCTAATAAAGGGCCAAATCAGAGATGTTTCAAATAAAGTCTAGGGGCAGCTTGTGATAGCTGATGGGGTACTAGCACATTTGAGGACCCTATGGAAATGCTCTGTGTCGTCCAATTGCCCGCCACTTAACCATGCATGGTGCTTGAGCACTTGAAATGGGGCTGATGCAGCTGAGGAACTGTATTGTTCTTTTAATGCAAGTAGAAAGTGTTAAGCACTCAGTTGTCTCTGACTGTTTGCAACCTCATGGACTGTAGCCTGCCAGGCTCCTCTGTCCATGGGATTCTCTAGGCAAGAGTACAGAAATGGGTTGCCATTTCCTTCTCCAGGGGATCTTCCTGACCCAGGGATCGAACCTGGGTCTCCTGCATTGCAGGCGGATTCTTTAACATCTGAGCAACCAGGGACTCTCAATTAAATTTAAATATCCAGACAGAGTGAGAGAAAACATGGCCATCAGTACAGAAAAATCCATTAACAGTTCTACTTAGAGGCTTCAAACTACATCTCAGGGGAGAAGAGTGGACCAGCAGTGGAGGATTGTGGAGCCCTCATGCTCTGATCACTTTGAGGAAGCTGGATCTCTGCAAGAAGACTTCCCTTGGCTCCCTCCACTGGTCTGGCTGATTCCTTGCAGACTGCCCTGGTTCTTCCCACCCCCCTTAGGCCCATTCGGGCCCCTCTCCCTGTGCATCTTTCAGCTGGTGTCAATGCTTTCATCAGATTTTCGTATTTTGATGACACCTTCTCCCCAACAAAAAGGTTAAGAAGCACTCTGCTTTCTCGTGGACTTGGAGAGAACTTCCCTCCTCCCTGCCCCTCCCCCAGCTTCTTATAATAATATAAATATCTACTTTATGTCCCACTAGCACCATCCTTCTCTTTCTCTTCCCTCCTCCTCCCCTTGGGCCTTGCTCTTGCACCCCCACCCCCAGGAGTCATCAGTTCTGAAGGAAAAAGCCAGGCATCTGATGTACATCTTGGGGGAGACAAAGCGGGGTGAGAAGGGGGAGCGTGTACAAACAGACTGATCTCCAGAAGAGAGGAATTACGCGAATTACAATTGATTTTCCACTGTTAATGAAGCATGAACCCGTGTGATTGCATCTTGAAAAGATTTATAATTATTCATTGAATCTTGGAAGATAATTAAGCTTCATTAAACGCAGACATGACAAGCCTTCAGAGCAAGCCGAGACCTCCGCGCACAGGGTTCCAGATCAGAGCGGGTGATGAGAGGCTGGGACCCTGTAGGGGTAAAGGGGGGAGGGCTGATAAGAAGGAGGAGGGAGAAAGGGGAGAAGAGACCTCCCAGAAGAGGTTTTCTTTGAAAATGTGGACACTCTGTGTTTTCTCTCCCTCTCCTTTGAGGACGCCCTGCTGGGGACCTCTGCCACACTCCCCAGCCTCCCCTGGCTCATCCTTTCCTCTTAGCATAGGGGGAGGGCTGCAAATGGGGCAGCATGCACCATCTGGCTCAGGGTCTCGGCTGAGTTCGGGACCTTGGAAGGGTTTGGAGGCAACCTGACCAAGCAAGAGGGGATGGTGGGAATAGGGAGGTCTTTCAAGATCTGTGGATGCCTCAGCAAAGATGGGGTTGGAGAGGGCCCACACATCTGTGTGTATATGTGACATGTGTGTGAAAGAGAGAGAGACAGAACAAATTTAAGCATTCTGGAAAACCGTCTGGCAGGAGACACACCAAATTGCTATCAGTGGCTTTGTGAGAGGAAGAGAAGGGGTTGGAATTTCCTCCCCACCCCCATATTATGCTTCTATAGTGCTTAATCACACAATGAGCACTTATTCATGTATAATACACACAATTTTTTAGAAAATTTCAAATGCCTATCGTCATGATCTGTTCAGCAGATATTTATAGTTGGGAGCCAGGCTCATAGCTAAGTGTGCTGGGGACAAAGACATGACTCAGGAAGCTGGGTCCCTCTTTAGGGTATGCACAGTTGTGTGAGTGTATATGACAGAGAGACATGCACACTCAGATCACAGGATGGGTCAGGCTGGTCACAAAGAATATTCCCCACTCCACCCCTGTGGGCCCAAAGGAGTTGGCCCCAGCGGGAAGGTGGCCCTATTTCTGACCCCTGGGGTGAGTACCCAGTCCCCCACCCTTCATCTGTTCCAGGCATCTTCCCATCCTTTGGGGACGCCCTTCTGAGGATGGCTGTGATTCCTCCACCCAGTCTGACCCCTCTGCTGGGAAAACTCAGCCACCAGACCCTTCCTCGTGCCAGGCACACAACCCTCCTGCCATGGCATCTCTCTCTTCCTGCCAAAATGACAGAAGGAAAGAATATTAATGAGGCTGCCCTCACTGTATCCTTTTATAGAGCTGTTTCTTGGCAGGAAAGAGGTCTTTCTAAGGACTGCCTGTGAGGGAGTCATGCCCCAGCATATATCTGGCCCAGATTTCATGACAGGGCCAGGAAGTCACTGTTGAGCTAGGTGGTTGAGGGAAGAGGCAAGGATGGGGAAAGGGATGTCATCAAGGAAGGAGGGAAGAATGGTGGGGACCATCCCTTAGCACAAAGGTTAAGATCCAACTCCCAATCCAGACAGCCTGATTTCCAAGTACAGCTCTACTATCTTACAACTGTGACCTCAGGAAAGTTAATTAACCTCTCTGAGCCTCAGTTTTCCCCATCAGTGGATTCCTAATGCTGCCTCCCCTATAGCGTTGTCAAGAGCAGTCAATGAAATAATACATATGGAGTACTTGGCACAGTGCCTGAACAGTCTAGGAGCTCAATAAATGGCAAAATTATTCGTGTAATTTGAATTATTTCTCCAAACACCATCCAATTAACTTTTTAAGGGACTTTACATTATGGTGAGCTCCCACGAGCAGGAAATGTGTCTTATTGATCTCCGTAGTCCCTTTACCTAAGCCAGGACTTGGCTGGGTACTCAAGGAAATATTAGTTGCATGAGTAAGTGAATGAATGAAGAATAAATAAAACTGGGCCGTATGGCTGACTTTTAATCTCAAGCTATCTTCCCAATATAGAAAACTTAAAATTACAAGATGAATTATTTAAAATAGTTTTAATGCATGAATGGATCTGTGGGAAAGTAAAGATAACCTTCAGAATTCAGAGTGGACAAGAAATGCAATTCCATAAGAGCAAGTGAGTGTTTTCTCCAGGGGATATCTGGTCAACCAAAGCCTGGACATTGACACACTGTGTTGGGGGACAGGAGAGAAAGTGTGAGCAAGGCAAGTTGGGAATTAGTCTTCCCACCCCTGTATAAAGTGGGATCTTCCCAGCATGAACTAAGTAAAACTTCCTTTGCTCTGGCAGGAAGGAGAAAATACAGAGGAACAAAACTCCCTCTGTGAAAATTTGTACCCACAAGCTTACCCTCATTTGGGCTTGGGGTCAGAATTCGTTCTGCTCATGTGGTCTAAAAACAACACAAGCAGGGACTTCTCTGGTGGTTCAGTGGTTAAGAAATTGTTTTGCAGTGCAGGGCATGTGGGTTTAATCCCATCTGGGGACCTAAGATCCCACCTACATGCCATGGGACAACCAAGCCCAGACACCACAACTAGACAGTCTGTGCACGGCAACAAGAGAGCCCAAGTGATGCGATGCAGGTTCCCATGCCTCAACTAAGACATGACACAGCTAAATTAATTAATTCTTAAAAATCTGAGTTCAAGAAAGAACCCACACAAACAGAAAATTGGCCCACCATTGGTAGGGGCACCTGGCACAAATCTCTGCATAGACACCTCTAAACCCCGGTCTCAGAGAATTCCTATCAAAAATAAGTTCTATGAAATATGGGTGCACAATTTTTTAAAAAGTCAAAACACAAAAGGAAGTAGGCCACTATTAGCAAGGGTCAGCAAAAACAGCTACAAATCAAGCCTACAAAGAAGGCAGATGCTGGGGTTATCAGATATAGAATATAAAATAAATATGTAAGCCTGTTCAAAATGTAGAAGGAAATAAGGTATGAAAAAGGAAAATGAGTTGATGAAAAACTACCAGGCTGATTTGATGAAGAATCAATAAAATATCTAGAAATGAGAAGCCTAATAACTGAAATTAGAAACGTGATTGATGGGTAAAACAGACGATGAGACACAGCTGAAAAGAGAATTGGTAACCTGGAAAAAAGGATACCTTTCCCAGAAGGCAGCAAAGAAACAAAGAACTGTAAATAATCTTTAAAGAGATTAAGACATATGGGGGGTGGATAAAATGAAAAGGTCTAACACATTTCTAATCAAAGTTCCAGAAGGAGGTGTTAGGAAGACTAATGGAAAGTCAAATTCAGGGAGAAAATAGCTAAGAGTTTTCGGAACTGTGAAAGACACCATTCCTCAGATTCAGGCAGCTCAGAGAATCCCAAGCAAGATGAATAGAAATGTCCACCTGAACGCACCAAAGGGAAACTATAGCACATCATAGACTAAAAGAAAACTTTAAAAGCAGCCTAAGATAAAAGAGATTACCTAAAAAGGAACATCAAATAGACTGATGGAGAAGTTCTCAAAGAAACTCTGGAAGCAGGAAGGCAGTAGAGTAACACCTTCCAAAAGGAGAGAAAAGAACTGTCATCTGAGAATTCTATAACCTCTGAAACTATTTTTCAAGAATGAGAACAAAATAAAGACATTTTCAGGCCAACAAAAACCGTCAAGAGTTTACAACCAAGACCTCTCTAAGGGATGTTCTAAAGAATAAACTTCAGGAACAAAAGAAAAAAAGAACCCAGCAGGAAGGTATGAGATGCAAGAAAGAATAGTGGGCAAAAAAAGAAATGGCAAACATCTGGGTAAATCGAAACAAACATTGCTGACTTAAGATGTTTAACTCATGGAGTTAAAACAAACAAACAAGAGAGACTCAAAATTACAGGGCAGCCAGAGTTAAAGCTTTTTAAGGTCTTGGAATTGTGTGGGAGGAGAGTGAAGATAAAAATTATAGATGATAATTATAACCTAAATACGCAGGTTAAATTTTCTAGGGTAATTACAAGAGAATAGAAATAGCAATGTATTATAACTTCCAAAGGGATGGGTGAAAAAATAGAATGGAGGGGGAAAAGCTTAAATCAATTAAATTGAAAGAAGGAAGGAGGAGGAAGGGAGAGAGGGAAGAAGGCAGTGAACACATGCACAGTGACTTACCATTTCAGCCCCCTCTGTGTGTAATTTATTTGATACTTACAATAACCCTACGAGGTGGATGATAGTAACATGCTTGTTTTGCAGATACAGCATCCAAGGCTAAGGAATGTGAAGCAGCTTTCTGAGATCATACAGCTGGGAAGTAGCAATGCAGGGATCTGAACCCAGACACTGTGTCTGTCCCGCCTTGAACTCATGGCTGGATGCTGGGCCAGGCGCACCAACATCCACGTAGATTGTGGAAGTGGGCAGTGCCCTAGGATAATCTTAATTAGATCCTGAATCTAAAATAATAAATAAAGTAGCTATAAAGGACTACTGGGGAAATTTGAATATGGGCTCTATGTTAGGTGATATTACTGTAATAACATAAAGTGCCTAGGTGTGATGGTGGATGTATGGTTATGCAGGAAGATGGCCTGTTCTAAGGAGACAAACGTTAAAGTAGTTAGAGTGAGGGACTTCCCTAGTGGTCCAGTGATTAAGGCTCTGTGCTTCCACTCTAGGGGGAACAGGTTCAAACCCTGGTCAGGGAACTAAGATCCCATATGCTGTGTGGTGTGGTCAAATAAATGGACTAAAAAATGTTTTAAGTAGGTGGAGTGAAAGTGTCATGAGGTCTGCAACTTTCAAATATTTCCTGGAAAGAAGTATAAAAAGAACAATAACGCAAATGTGGCAAAATGTTAATAAGAGGTAAATCCAGGTAAGCGATAAATGTTTATTGTTGTATCTATTCTTTGTGTTAACAAACCACATCCAAACTTAAAGCAGCAGCTAGTCGTAACTTTTTGCAAACCCATGCTTTTTGCAAGCCCATGGGTCATTGACTAGGCAATTCCAAAGATCCCTCTGGGCGTGCTCAGGAGTCTGTTACCAGCTGGTGAGTGGGTTGCAGCCTGACTGGTCTGGGGCTTACGGAACTCAGCCCTCCTCAGCCAGTCTCTTGTGTACTGCAGGCAGGCTGGCCCAGGAGTGTCCTTGTGGTGGTAGCAGGAGTCCAAGAGAGAAAGGAAAAATGGACCACATGCTTCCAAGCAGTTGCTCATATCAGTGGTACTGGTGGCCTATTGATCAGAAAAGACAATGGCCAAGCCCAGAGTCAGCACTGGAAGACAGTTTCAAAGAGGGTGATGTGGAAAGGTGAGTGTCATTAATGAGATCAGCTCACCACAACTGTATTTTCATCTTAATGTAATAAATTTGAAACTTTCAAAATAAAAGGTCAGAAGGATGTATTAGGGTACCCTAGAGCTGGGAAAGATTAAGGGCAAGAGTAGAAAAGGGCAACAGAGGATGAGATGGTTGGATGGCATCACCAACTCAACAGACATGAGCTTGAGAAAACTCCAGGAGATGGTAAAGAATAGGAAAGCCTGGCGTGCTGCAGTCCATGGGGTAGCAAACAGTGGGATACGACTGAGTGACTAAATAACAACTCCAGAGAAACAGACCCTATAAGAGATACACATGTATCAAAAGAGACAGACAGAGACAGAGAGATTATCAAATAATAATAAATAATTCTTATTTATTTCTCATAAGAAAGAAAGCCATTTGGAGCAATATGGATGGACCTATTGATTATCATACTAAGTAAGGTAAGTCAGACAGAGGAATACAAATATCATATGATCTCACTTATATATGGAATCTAAAAAATGATACAAATGAATTTATTTATAAAACAGAAGCAGACTCACAGATGTAGAAAACAAACTTGTGGTTAGCAAAGGGGAAAGGCAGGAGAGGGATAAATTAGGAGTTAGGGATTCACAGATACACACTACTATGTATAAAAGAGACAAACCACAAGAACCTACTGTATAACACAGGGAACTACATTCAGTATCTTATAATAACCTATAATGGAAAGAATCTGAAAAAGAATCACATGTACTTGCTGTACACGTGAAACACAATATTGTAAATCAGCTATGCATGTGTGTGTGCTAAGTCACTTCAGCTGTGTCCAGCTTTTAGGAACCTTATGAACTGTAGCCCGCCAGGCACCTCTGTCCATGAGATTTTCCAGGCAAGAATACTGAAGTGGGTTGCCATGCCCTCCTCCAGGGATGGATCTTCTTGACCCAAGGATCAAACACAAGTCTCCTGAGTCTCCTGCACTGCAGGTGGATTCTTTACCACTAAGCCATCGGGGAATCCCAAAATCAGCTATACTTCAATTTAAAAAAAAAAAAGTTTAGAGGAAACAGCAAAGAAAAAAAAAAAGGAACTGACTGTCATAGTTAGAGACGTTCAAGAAGCCCCATGATCCCCAGTCAGAGCTAACGATGTAGTTACGGTCCAAAAGCCAGCAGACTCGAGACTCAGGAAGAGCCAGTGTATCAATTCACATCTAAAGACAATAAAGAGCTAATGTCCCAGCTCAAAAGTGTCAAGCAGGAGGGGTACCCCTGACTCGCAGGAAGATCAGTGGGTTTTGTTCTATTCGTGCCTTCACCTGATTGAATGAGGCCCACCACATTGAGAAGCTCCATCTGCTTTACTTAGACTTCCAATTCAAATGTTAATTTCATTCAAAACACTCTCACAGATACACCCAGAATCACATTTAACCAAATATCTGGGCACATCAAGACCCAGTCAAGGTGACACAAAATTAGCCATCACAATAGTCAGAGCTAACGATGTAGTTACAGTCCAAAAGCCAGCAGACTCGAGACTCAGGAAGAGCCAGTGTATCAATTCACATCTAAAGACAATAAAGAGCTAATGTCCCAGCTCAAAAGTGTCAAGCAGGAGGGGTACCCCTGACTCGCAGGAAGATCAGTGGGTTTTGTTCTATTCGTGCCTTCACCTGATTGAATGAGGCCCACCACATTGAGAAGCTCCATCTGCTTTACTTAGACTTCCAATTCAAATGTTAATTTCATTCAAAACACTCTCACAGATACACCCAGAATCACATTTAACCAAATATCTGGGCACATCAAGACCCAGTCAAGGTGACACAAAATTAGCCATCACAAAGGACAAAAGGGAAAACAGTCTACTCACATCACTCCTTTGCTTAAAACTCTTCCCTACATCCACAGAAATGCATGTACCAGAATATTCACTGCAACTTTACTAATTAAAGCCCAAACTTGAAATGACTATGATGTCCAACAACAGTATCATTAGGAATAAATTGCAATAAAACCCTAATATAGAATAATAAGCAGTGATAGAAAAGAATGAACCACCACACACAATAACATGGATGAATCTTATTGATGAGCAAAAGAAGGGAAGACTCAAAAGCATGCATGCTGTATGTCTTCAATTAAATGACAGTCAAAAAGAGAGGAGGGACTTCCCTGATGGTCTAGTGGTTAAGAATCCGCCTTGCAATTCAGGGGATGTGGGTTAGATTCCTGATCAGGGAGCTAGGCTCCCACAGCCTTGGAGCAACTAAGTCCACACACCACAACAAAAACTCCAGCATGACACAAGGAAGATAAAAAAGAAAGAGAGAGAGGAAGTGCATATACAGTGGTTCTCCTGAGGAGCACTTATTGGGAAGCGGCCTAAGGAAACTTCTTAGAGTCTGTGAATGTTCTCCGTCTTGGCCTGGGTGGTAGTTATACAGATATGTCATGTGAAAATGTTTATTAAATTTTACACTTAGGACTTGAGTGCCTTAAAAGTTATATCTCAGAAAATGCAAACAACACACATGCAAACTCTTAAAACTTGGTTTCTTGGTGCCCCCTGCATAAGATCCAAACTCCTTCGCACTCAATTGACTTGAATTTATTTTTATAAATAATTTTCATTGTTTATAAATTTTCACATTCATTTTTTTCTCTCCAAAGTCCTGGGTACAGCAAGCGGGGTACCTTTCTCAGATCTCCCTACCCAGGGAAGACATGATAAATGTGAGTTGAATCCACATGAGTCCTTGAGGATGAGGGCCTCAAGTATACCCAGGCATCAAGTGGGCTATGGGTGGCTTCCCTGGGCCCTGGGGGTCCTTCCTGGCCCACTTGGGTGACTGCATAATTGCTTTATCTTGTAGGGGCTTCCAAGGCCCAGTGGTAAAGAATTCATCTGCCAATGTAAGAGGCACAGGTGGTGCAAGAGACACGGGTTCACTCCCTGGGTCAGGAAGATCCCCTGGAGTAGAAAACGGCAATCCACTCCAGTATGCTTGCCTTGAAAACCCCATGGATAGAGGAGCCTGGTGGGCTATACAGTTCATGGGATCACAAGAGAGTCAGACACGACATCTCCCTCTTCCATCCAGGCCCGCAGCAACCGACCCCACCCCTCACTGCCGCACACTTTACAGCCATTGTCAAACATAATGATTCTTACCCTGGAGAGAAATTGGGTTCCATTTTCTATTTTATTGCCTCAAAAAGGACATTTTTTACCTTCCCACAGTCCGCAGCCAGCAGGAACAAGACAATAAATCTCAGCAAAGTTTTCGGCTGAGATAGATGGTCCAGTAAGGAGACCACTGTGTGCCAGGAGTGGGGAATAAACAAGCAACTATACTTGTTCTGCCACCTCACCCTGGTGCTCCATCCCCAGCACCATCTGGTGGCCTCAGGGCTGAACGTGGAATGGGAGAGGGGCTGTGGCTCCAGATCCCGAAGCGGGAGCCACGTGCCGGAAGAAAGGCCTGAGTGTCTGAACTTGCCTCCACTCCAGCCTTCCCATCTTCAAGCAGAAAAAGCCCGCTTGCCCCAAGAGAATGCAAATGGTTTGTCAGGCACTTTTCTGTGTGCCAGCCTTGTGCTTTATTGCATTTAGTTCTTAGCAGCCCTGTGCTGGAGAGGAGTGTGTTATCCCATTTCACAGCTGGGGGAACTGAGGTTCATGGACGTTAGGCAACCCACTGGTAAAGAGCAAGCTAGAATTTGAACATGGGTCTTTTGGGAACTCAATCAAGGCTTCCTTCAGTTCCCAAGGAGCTGGTCCAGCAAACCAGAGAGAATTGTGTTGAGTCCTGCCCAAGGCCACAGAAGAGGAGCCCAGAACCAAGGTCACCTCTGAAGCTGATTGAGCCCCTTTGTGACTGTTAGCAAAAGCCCCCTGATCATCACTAAAAAGCTCCCTCACTCCCAATCAGGCAGAGACGCCCACTCCAGTAAACATCCTTCAGCACCCCAACCAATCACCTAATGCCAACTGTCCAGCAGGAATTTTTTTGTCTTGAGGCTATAAAAATTGGTTATTAACTCATGAAACGAAAACTGTCGACTCTCTCCCTGGCCTGTCAGGAGTTGTCGGCCCACTGCGCTCACTCACAGTGCTCACTTTATCTCTGCTCTTTGTTCTTAATAAGCTCACTCCTTTCTGCAATACTCGGTGTCTGGAAATTCTTTTCCAACCGGTACTCGTACTGCCCCAACAACTCTGAGGCAGGTGGCAGCAGGAGTCCCAGGGCGCTGCCAGGACCGTGTTTGCCCAGCCTCAGTGGCTGAGGCCCACCCCAGGTGCTCCCCTGCACGGGGACCGCAGACACTTCCGCTCCATCTGTGAGTGACTCAGACAGGCCTCTTAGCATCCCCAGAGAGGCCACTGTCCGTGGTCAAGGTCACACAGTTAAAGTTAGGACTACAGCTCAGGCCCTGTGATTCCTGTCCTGGTCCAGGGTCATTCTTCTCCCGCTTATCCCCATTTTTTTATTTGGTTAAATACACATAACATAAAATTTATCATCTTCATTATTTGTAAGTGTACAGTTCCGTGGTATTAAATACCTTCATGGTGTTGAGCAGCCATCACCACCATCCACCTCCAGAACTCTTTCATCTTGTAAAACTGAAACCCTGAGCAATAATGCCCCATGTTCCTCTTCCCAGTGGTCCAGTGGTTAAGAATCCGCCTGCCAATACAAGAGATGTGGGTTCAATCCCTGGTCTGGGAAGATCCCACCTGCCATGGAGCAACTGAGCCCATGAGCCACAGCTACTGAGCCCACGTGCCCTAGAGCCCATGCTCCACAACAAGAGAAGCCGCTGCAGCGAGAAGCCCACGCTCCCCAACTAAAGAGTAGACCCCACTTGCCGCAACTAGAAAAAGCCCTCAAGCAGCAACAAAAACCCAGTGCAGACACAAATAAATTTCTAAAATCCTTTTTAGAAAGTGAGGATTGCAAAACTCTGTGAATATACTAAAAAATAAAAAATTGATGTGATCATTTTAAAGGATTTTATGCTATGTGAATTACATCTCAATAAAGTTGTTAAAAAATAAATTGTCAGCCTCTCTCAGCTTGTTTCCTCACCTGGAAACTAGTGATTGTGAGGGGAGCGGACAGGCAGAGAGGAAAACTTGGCAGTTTCCTTCTACCTTTCTGGAAGCCTTATAGGATTTGACTCATCAGGAAACCTCGCAGCCTTTGGCTAGTATGTATACCTGGCCAGGTCTCACCTGGTGACCATCAGTAATTCATCCAGGTAGGGGCAGAGCCACTTATATGAGCTCTGAAGACTCCAAGCCTTCCTGAAGCTCCCTGCCAAGTGCAAAGGCCAGGTTTAATGTGGCTGCTACCCTGGGGTCTCCAGAGGCCCTACCACCCTTCTTGGCAGGGTCCCCACATCCACACCCTACACACACACCCCAGCACTGTCCAGACACAAAGCAGGGAGCTGACGAGAGGGGCTGGGAGCAATTTCAGCTAGTTGGCCAGATGGTACAGTGGTGAAGATCCACCTGCCAATGCAGGAGATATAAGATATGTGATTTCAGTCCCTGGGTCAGGAAGATTCCCTGGAAAAGGACAAGGCAACCCACTCCGGTATTCTTGCCTGGAGAATCCCACGGACAGAGGAGCCTGATGGGCTACAGTCCATAGGGCTGCAAAGAGTTGGAAACAACTGAAGCAGCTAGCACGGACACCTAAATGCTCTGGGTCAGCCCCTGTGGACAGGCCCTCTGGCCTGGAGAAAGGCCGGAGAGCAGGCCTAGGGGTCCAGGAAGAGAGGATACTGAGAGAGGAGCCCGGTCTGCTGGCTTCTCTGAAGTTTCCCACCACCTACACTACCCGAGCTAGTACTTTGGCCACCTCATGTGAAGAGCTGAATCATTGGAAAAGACCCTGATGCTGGGAGGGATTGGGGGCAGGAGGAGAAGGGGACGACGGAGGATGAGATGGCTGGATGGCATCACGGACTTGATGGGTGTGAGTCTGAGTGAACTCTGGGAGTTGGTGATGGACAGGGAGGCCTGGCGTGCTGCGATTCATGGGGTCACAAAGAGTCGGACACGACTAAACGACTGAACTGAACTGAACACTAGCGGAGCAGCAGCTGGAGGACTTGGAGTGGGCGGTGTAGAAACAGAGCTGAGGTGGGGGAGGACAGCAGGGTCCTGGTAGGTGGACTGTGTCCTTGGCGAGCTGGGAACAAAGGGAATCACGGAACCACCTACTTTCTGTTAGGAGAGAGGCCTGGATAAGGCACCATTTTCATGATGCCATGTCTGGACCAAGAGGCCCAGGGACTAGAGGGAGAAGGAACAGATGGCAGGCAGGTCACCTGCCGCAGAGGAGAGTCTGCCATCCCAGGCAACAGGGGACACACAAGAGAGACAGGATGTGGCCCTCCCTTGGAGCAAACAGCTATTAAATGGGGATTATAGTACCCGCTTGCCAGAGTTGCTATAAAGATTAGACTAGTTTATGTATGTGAAATTCTTAGAAGAGCACCTGGCACTGTAAGTGCCCAATTAACATTAGCTATTATTCTGATTAATATTTGAAGTTCTGGATTTATTGCAATGGATGCATGATGTGGTGTGACTCTATCTATGCTGTGTGTGTGTGTATGCTTGTGTTGGGTTGCACGTTGTATCTGTGTGTATGTATGCTGCATAGTGCAGGTGGCATGGCTGTGATGTGCCTGGCTTTGGTTGGGTGGGTAGTAGTATGGGGTGTGTGCATGTTGTGTGATGCCTAAGGGGTGGTTTGTGTATCATGTAAGCTGAGTGGTTGTGGAT
Source organism: Madoqua kirkii (assembly GCA_006408675.1). Classification (NCBI taxonomy): domain Eukaryota; kingdom Metazoa; phylum Chordata; class Mammalia; order Artiodactyla; family Bovidae; genus Madoqua; species Madoqua kirkii. The sequence continues at coordinate 44,663 of SJYC01061722.1, forward strand.
TGTGCAGGGAGCGTGCTCTTTCCTTAAAGTAGTTCAGGTTACAGGAAAACCAGCCTCCAGGGCCCCTTCCATTGAGGGCACAGGTCAGACCAGCATTTGGTTAAGTCTTGAGCATCCACCCTTTTCTGCATGAGCCCTTTATCCATCAAAATGGCCAACTCAGTGGGGCCAACCCAGGGGACCCAAGGACTTCTGATGACCAGTATCCCCATGAGCATTGCCTCACCCTGGGGGAAAGGTCAGGGAAGAAGGAGGGAGCTGGAGAACTCTGGCTGCACACAGCCTGCCCGGCAGAGCTGCCCCTCATGGCCCACCCTTTCCCTCCAGCCCTCCTGGATCTTCTGAGCTGGGTCAGGCCATTCTCAGGCCTCAGGTCTGGAGCAGACCCCAGAGACCCGAAGGAAAATATCACCAGCTCCAGAGGAGGGATAACAAATGGGTTGAGAGGCTGATTGTGATAGCCAGAATGAGCTGAGCTGCCCTCCGGTCTCGTAATGACTGAACTGAACTGAACACTAGCGGAGCAGCAGCTGGAGGACTTGGAGTGGGCGGTGTAGAAACAGAGCTGAGGTGGGGGAGGACAGCAGGGTCCTGGTAGGTGGACTGTGTCCTTGGCGAGCTGGGAACAAAGGGAATCACGGAACCACCTACTTTCTGTTAGGAGAGAGGCCTGGATAAGGCACCATTTTCATGATGCCATGTCTGGACCAAGAGGCCCAGGGACTAGAGGGAGAAGGAACAGATGGCAGGCAGGTCACCTGCCGCAGAGGAGAGTCTGCCATCCCAGGCAACAGGGGACACACAAGAGAGACAGGATGTGGCCCTCCCTTGGAGCAAACAGCTATTAAATGGGGATTATAGTACCCGCTTGCCAGAGTTGCTATAAAGATTAGACTAGTTTATGTATGTGAAATTCTTAGAAGAGCACCTGGCACTGTAAGTGCCCAATTAACATTAGCTATTATTCTGATTAATATTTGAAGTTCTGGATTTATTGCAATGGATGCATGATGTGGTGTGACTCTATCTATGCTGTGTGTGTGTGTATGCTTGTGTTGGGTTGCACGTTGTATCTGTGTGTATGTATGCTGCATAGTGCAGGTGGCATGGCTGTGATGTGCCTGGCTTTGGTTGGGTGGGTAGTAGTATGGGGTGTGTGCATGTTGTGTGATGCCTAAGGGGTGGTTTGTGTATCATGTAAGCTGAGTGGTTGTGGATTGTGCAGGGAGCGTGCTCTTTCCTTAAAGTAGTTCAGGTTACAGGAAAACCAGCCTCCAGGGCCCCTTCCATTGAGGGCACAGGTCAGACCAGCATTTGGTTAAGTCTTGAGCATCCACCCTTTTCTGCATGAGCCCTTTATCCATCAAAATGGCCAACTCAGTGGGGCCAACCCAGGGGACCCAAGGACTTCTGATGACCAGTATCCCCATGAGCATTGCCTCACCCTGGGGGAAAGGTCGGGAAGAAGGAGGGAGCTGGAGAACTCTGGCTGCACACAGCCTGCCCGGCAGAGCTGCCCCTCATGGCCCACCCTTTCCCTCCAGCCCTCCTGGATCTTCTGAGCTGGGTCAGGCCATTCTCAGGCCTCAGGTCTGGAGCAGACCCCAGAGACCCGAAGGAAAATATCACCAGCTCCAGAGGAGGGATAACAAATGGGTTGAGAGGCTGATTGTGATAGCCAGAATGAGCTGAGCTGCCCTCCGGTCTCGTAAAAGGCTGGGCCAGAGCAGATGTAGGAGGAGAGAGGCAAGCTGAGTTATGGGCAGGGGAACGGACAGGCAAGAACAAGAGGAGCTGTCCAACCTTTGGGTAGTCCAGGGGTGGAGACCTGGAGCCAAGTTTGGGCTGGAGGTCACAGACCTGCTGGAGAAGAACTGTGGTCAGGCCTCTCACCTCCTCCCAACTTCCCTGGGCAAACTCAAACCATGAGGAACTCAAAGAGGGAAGATGCCACTAGCATCTCAGCTGGCTGGACCTGCAGGTCCTGCTCCTCTCCCCCATGGCTTCCTGCACCCTCCTACACCTTCTCCTTGGCAGCCAGACCCAACCACACCATGAGCACTGTGTGCTCTGGCCTCAAGCCCTTGCACTATGTCCCCCTCATCCTACGCCCACCACCAGCTCCCACTCAACCTTCAGGTCTCAGCTGAAAAGTTGCTGAGTGGGAATTTTTCCAAGACCCTCTGGACCTGCTGCTGGGGTAGTTGTGTCTCCTGTGCCCCCACAGACCCCCATCTTCTCCCCTCTCCTAGTGCAAATAACCACATCTTGTAATTGCCTATGTACCCATGGCCTCCTTGAGAAAAGGAAACCTCTCTCATTGATTTCTTTATCTCCAATGCCTGGCAGAGTGCCTGGAACTTGGAGCCCTCAGTAAATGTTGGCTCAGTGACTGAATGGTTGTTGGGTGGATGGATGGATGGCTGAGGAGGTGAAGTCTCAAGCAGTTGCAAGGTGGAAAACACACTTTCAGCTTACACTACAGCCTTCCTTCTGGAGCTTATCTAATTCTCAAGGTTACATTACCAAAATATGACACCAAATTCCTCTTCCCCATGTGCACCAGAGAAGACAAGAGTCAAAAAGGTAGAGGGAAGGATTGGCACTCTGGAGTGGGAAATGTGCAAGTCACAACTCAATGCCTTGATCTTCAGGGAAGAACAGCCAGGACAGAAAAGGGAGCTGTGCCATGAAGCCTGAATGAGCCAGTCTACCCTGCTGGGTGGAAGATTCCAAAAAGGAGCTGCCTACAACCATTCATAGACTTGGGGCCCAAGACCAGGATGTGCATGCATGCTAAGTCGCTTCAGTCATGTCCGACTCCTTTAGACTCTGTGGACTGTAGCCCTGCAGGCTCCTCTGTCCATGGGATTCTCTGGGCAAGTATACTGGAGTGGATTGCCATCCCCTTCTCCAGAGTATCTTCCTGACCCAGAGATCTCCCACATTGCAGGCAGATTCTTTACCATCTGATCCATCAGGGAAGCCCAAGAATGGAGTGGGTAGCCTGTCCCTTCTCAAGGAGATACTTAGTTGCTACATCACACTATTGCCTTCAGTTCCACTTCTGCTTCATCCCAACACTAGCCACATGACCCTTGGCAAGGCCTCTGAAACTCAATTACTATAGGAATTACGAATAGGAATAATAACAGCACCCACCTCAAATTGCTGACGTGTGGAGCAAGATAGACAGTGTATATAAATATCAAGATCATGTATTATAGCAGTTCAAGAAATCAAGGATCTGAATCTGTGTAATGTTCGAACTGAATTCACAAGAAAGGTGAGGGACTCTTTCTGATGGAATAGTCCATTCTGCAGCATGTGGAGAGAGGCAGCCAGGAGCCATTAGAAAAGTCCATTCTCTAGGACAGTGAGAGGAGCTGTTGCCCAAAGTTCTCATTTCAAGATATCCATGAAGGCTCTGGGACTTCTCTTTTCTAAGATATTCACAAAGGGTCTGGTGGAGCCGCCCTCCCATCCTCTGTCTCTAGCCCAAACCTTTGGCCCTATGACCGTCAGCTGGTCTAGACAGGAGCAGACTGCGGAAGAAGGCTGCCCATTGCCATGGAAACCAAGGCCAGAACCCAACACTCTGCAACTCCCAGGCACATGGTGGATGTGACGTCTCTAGGTTCCAAGTCCTAGACACCCCTCCAACCCAACACACACACACACACACATGCACACACACACACACACACACACACACACACACATGCTCATGCACACAGACACACATTCTAGCAACCAGCTGGCTGATCTGCTGAACTAGCAGCCATTCAACCAAGCCATTCCAGGAGACCAAATTTCTCTGGCTGATGGTAGACCACAACTCTAGTCAAAGAAGCCAGTCCCTGAGGTCAAGGACAGCAAAGGGCAAGGCTCATTAGAAGGGGCTGAGACAGGCCACCAAGGGAAGTCCTCAGCCATCAAGTTCATGAAGCCCACCTGGGCCAGTGCATGGACGTAGCTCACATGGCTATGCATATAAACCACATGCAGCAGAAGCTCTGGCCCTTCAAGAGGGAAATGAATTTTGCAACCCCAGCATCTGATCCAGGTAAGAATCATCCACAGATGCAGTAGTATATTCACACAGTCTCCCAATAGCCCCACAGATTACTCACTCATCAAGGGAAAAGGAAACTTTTCCAATGGAGAAATCTGGCAGATAGTCCCTTAACCAAGTGATCAAAGGTTGGCTCACTGAAATAGGACAAACTGACATTAAATGGCTTTGCAAGTGATGTAATAAGTACATTTCCCATGTGGTTATTCTCATCAAAAATGTTTTGTTGTTGCTGTTCAGTTGCTAAGACATGTCTGACTCTTTGAGAATCCATGGACTGCACCATGCAGGCTTCCCTGTCCTACACTAGCTCCCAGAGTCTGCTCAAACTCATGTTAATCGAGTCGCTGACGCTGTCTAGCCATCTCATCCTCTTCTGTTCCCTTCTCCTTTTGCCTTCAGTCCTTCCCAGCATCAGGGTCTTCTCCAATGAGTCAGCTCTTCGTGTCAGGTGGCCAAAGTATTGAAGCTTCAGCATCAATCCTTCCAATGAACATTCATGGTTGACTTCCTTTAGGATTGACTGGTTTGATCTTGCAGTCCAAGGATCTCTCAAGAGTCTCCTCCAGAACCAGAATTTGAAAGCATCAGTTCTTCAGCACTCAGCCTTCTTTATGGTCCAACTCTCACATCCATACATGACTGCTGGAAAAACCATAGCTTTGACTACACAGACCTTTGTCAGCCAAGGGTGGCCCTTCAGGCATGGCTCATAGCTTCACTGAGTTATACAAGCCCTTTCATTACAACAAGGCTGTGATCCGTGAAGGGGTCACCAAAAATGTTTGTACTGAATCAAATTAGAAGGAAAAAACCAGATGTATTCAGATTGTGGGGCATTTTATGAGACATCTGATACAGGCTGTTCAAAAATGTCAATTACAAGAAACACCAAAAGACTAGATTAAAGGAGATGAAAGGAATATGACAATTAAATGCAATGCACGATCCTCGGTGGATCCTGAATGAGAGGAAAAACAGCTATAACAGACATTTTTGGAACAACTGAGGAATCTGAATACAAGTGGCATAGGAAATAACATTATTGGGTTGGTGTTAAAGTCCTTGACTGTGATAACTATATCGTTATGGTTATATAGGAGAAGGTCCTTGTTCAAAGAAGATATGTGCTGATGTATTTATAGATGGAGAGTTGTGATGGCTGTAATTTACTCTCAAAGTGATCAGAGAGAAAAAGAGAAACTAAAAGCAGTCAGTGTTAAAGAGTTGATGAATCCATGGGAGGGATGTGCAGACGTTTGACGGACTGCCCTTTCATGTTTCTGTAGGTTTGAAATTTTCAAAATCTAAAAATAAGCCCTCAAGAGGAAAACACTCTTTAAGAAGGAGTCAGATGATCCTTCCCAATTTTTCTGGGCTTTTCTGTGATGGGAGATGGGGGCCTCTTCTGTCCTGCTGTGGTCAGCTTGGCTCGGAAGCTCCACCTTCATCCAAATTAGTTCAGTTTAGTCGAACTTGCTATCCCACATGGCTTTTCTTGTTTTGCATTAGGTACCCCTCCTGGATTTCAACAGGGAAAAGTGAAACCCTCCAAGGGCATTTTATGGTGAGTAAATGCTTTATTGAAGGTTTGGGGAGCAGAGGCGGTAGACATGGAAGGACTTTTAGTATTGGCATCCTCTTCTTAAAAAACTTATCTAAGGGGCTTCCCTGGTGGCTCAGTGGCAGAGAATCCATCTGCCAATGCAGGAGACATGGGTTCAGTTCCTGATCTGGGAAGATCCCACATGCTGCCGAACAACTAAGCCAGTGTACCACAAACTACTGAGCCGGCACGCTAGAGCTCCACAGCAATGAGAAGCCTGCACACCACATGGAAGAGTAGCCCCTGCTCGCTGCCAGCAGAGAAAGCCTGTGCAGCAGCAAAGACCCAATGCAGCCAAACTTAAATAAATAAATAATTTTAAAAGGTATTTAGGAATTCCCTGGCATTCCACTGGTTAGGACTTGGACACTTTCACCACCATGGCCCAGGTTCAATCCCAGGTTGGAGAAAGATCTGTAAGCCACATGGTACAGCCCTCTCCTCCCAAAAAATACCTGTTTAGCTCTCATACACACTCACTTGCACCTCTCCACCACACAGCTTGACCATCAACTCAATTTCCTCTCCACATCCTCTCATATCTTCTCCTCTTCTCCTGTACCTTTCTTGCGTCACGTGGTTTCACTGTCTGTTTGTTGAAATCTCCTCCTGGCCTGTGTTCCCAGGGCCAGCCCAAACAGGGTAAAGAAAAAAGTTGCCTCTATAACTTCGGTACCAGAATTCCTCTTGGTGAAGCCCAGTTTAGTCTTCCACACTCAAAGGAAGAGTCAAGGCTCCCCACTCCAATATTAATAATAGCTACCACTCAGTTCAGACTATATGACATGAGCTGGATTCTGAACCAGACATTGTGAATGCCTCATCTCTGACCTTCCCCACAGCCCTATGAGGGGGGCAGTAAGGAATGCAAGATTCAGGAAGGTTGATGAACCGGCTACCAAGTTGAGATACTGCCAAATATGAAGTTTCAAGATAATCTCCAAGCCAGTCATAGAGCATTTCACAAGCAGAGGCTACATGAGTTCCCTAAGGCCACACAACTGCACAGATAAACAGAGTAGGGCTTGGGGCTCAGGATGCTTATTCCAGGCCTAGGTTATCATCTGCTGGCCCAAACTAAAAGACCATCCCTCCTGCAGAACAAGGAAGTCCTGCCCTTGCAGATGATAGCTGGAGAGAAGGTCGTGTGGAAGAGAGATCAAGGAAGACACATGTTTGGGGAGTCATCCTCCAGTGATCTCAGGATGGGGTGAGAGGGAACATGGGCTGAGCTGGGCTAGCAAGCCTTCTGATGCAAGAAATGTTTCTAGGTACTAGGACTTGTATGGGACCAGCAGGTAAAGCTGGGAAAGGAGCTAACAGGACTGGAATAGTTGCGGGTGGGCAGAAGTTGGAGAAAGAGGGTCCTCATTGATGTCAGTTCAGTGCCCCCACTCTAGGATGTGAATACTGAGCATCAGGAAGGTACTGGGTACCACCCTCCAGACTGGGAATGGCCGCTCTCCCTAGCCTCTCCCCTCATCATTCCTGACAGTCCAGCCATCCCAAGATTCAGCCACCTATCTCCAAGCAAGCCAGGAGACGCCAGGGAAATAGATTGGAAAACAAACCAGAAACTTAATTAAAAAAACAACAGCAATGAACTGTGTGCTGGAAGCCAGGAGGCAACTGAGTTGCGGGCAATAGGTGAACAATGGCAGAGGTTCTAAGGCCTGGGATGGATAGACAGAGAAGAGGGAGGAGGCGAGGGAGAGGAGAGGGGCTGGGATGAGGCCAGCTTAGCAGACACCATAGGGGAGATGGCTGCCTACGGAAAGACCAGGGCTGCTCTCCCGGGAGACTGGGAAGATGTTAGATCTAGTCTAGACCAGGAGTCTGGTATTTCTTCTGAAATGTAAATGAAGATCCTTTCCATCTGGGGGCATCTGAGGAATGAACGCACAGGAGAACCCAGGAACCAGGAATACAAACAGAAGACTGAAATGGGAGAGAAGTGTTTTTTGAATATTTTTTACTTTATTTATTTATTTGTTTGTTTGTTTGTTTATTTTGGCTGTGCTGGGTCTTTGTTGAGGCGGCACAGGCTTTCTCCAGTTGTAGCACACAGGTGAGTTGCCCCACAGCATCCTAGTGGGACCCTAGTTCTCCAACCAGGGACTGAACCAGCATCCCCTCTAGTGGAAAGATTCTTAACCACTGGACTACCAGGGAAGTTCTGAGAACCAACGTTTTTTGAACACTTTTTCACAAGTCCTCTAATTTAACACAATTATCTTTAGAAGAAGATGTTATAGCACCCATTTTGCAGGTAAGAACACTGAGCTCAAAGAAGTCGGATTATCTACCAAAGGCACACAGTGAATGAGATTTTTACTCCAATCTCTGGGGGGCTGGGGCAACACGGGCATCCATTTTGAACTCATTATCAGATCGGGATTCCTGCAAGCTCCTGGCACCAAGACAAGATCAGTGATGTGGGAGACAGGGGACTTCCTAACGCCAGTTCCAGAAGCCACATCCTGAGACCAACAGGCAGGTCTCGGCAAGTGTGAACACTGAGGATGGGGGGCAGGTAGACCCAGAGACAGGGCAGCAGGAGTGGGGAGGCAGAGGGAGGCGGAGGGACAAGGCCCTCACCTGGAGGTCTACATCACGTCCTTCCACCAGGCCCACAGCTAGACTTTGAGCAGGCTCAGTGCTTGCCCAGAAGACGGTGTGAGATAAATGCACCAGTAAAGGGAATACAGATCTCACCTCCTGGGTGAGGTCCCCAAACAGCATGGCTCCTTCATTACCATTGTCCCTTCTGTTGGTGGCAGCAGACTCGAGCATGACACCTGATTTTGCTGCTTAGCTTGTGATCGTGACCCATTATACCTCTCTGAACCTCAATTCCCCCTCAGAGATGATAATAGTTCCATTCTCGTGGGGATTCCTGTGAGTGTTTATCAAGAGCATAGTGCCTGGAAATGCCACCATCCATAAACCCACAACTATCATTTTATTATTCAAGTGTATATTAAACATACAAAAGGCAGCTTCTATAAGTTGTTTAGTTGCTCAGTCGTGTCCAGCTCTTTGTGACCCCATGGACTGCAGCACGCCAGGCTTTCCTGTCCCTCACCATCTCCAAAGTTTGCATGTCCCAAAATTCATGTCCACTGAGTCAGTGATGCCATCCAACCATATCATCCTCTGCCACCTCCTTATCTTCCTGGCCTCAATCTTTCCCAGCTTCAGGGTCTTTTCCAATGAGTCAGCTCTTCGCATCAGGTGGCCAAAGTATCGGAGCTTCACCTTCAGCTTCATCATCAGTCTGTCCAATGAACACCCAGGACTGATCTTTAGGATGGACTGGTTTGATCTCCTTGCTCCCCAAGGGACTCTCATGAGTCTTCTCCAGCACCATGATTCTAAAGCTCAGCCTTCCTTATGGTCCAAATGTCACATCCGTACATGACTAATGCTGGGTGATTCTTTTTACAAACAAAACAAGCTTCTCTGAGTATCTGCTTTGTAAGCCTGTATGAGGTGCTTATATTTGGGGTATAAGTCTATGTGCTGCTACCTGCTGCTGCTGCTGCTGCTAAATCACTTCAGGCATGTCCAACTCTGTGTGACCCCATAGATGGCAGCCCATCAGGCTCCCCCATCCCTGGAATTCTCCAGGCAAGAACACTGGAGTGTGTTGCCATTTCCTTCTCCAATGCATGAAAGTGAAAAGTGAAACTGAAGTCACTCAGTTATGTCCGACTCTTAGCGACCCCATGGACCACAGCCTACCAGGCTCTTCCATCCATGGGATTTTCCAGGGAAGAGTACTGGAGTGGGGTGCCATTGCCTTCTCCATGCTACTACCTAGTCAACCCTAAATTTCTCACCTGCCCATTTGTGCTGCATTTTTCATCTTTGGCTCTTACACCTCCTCCTCATCCCATAGATTTCTGTGATCATTTCTGAATCCACAGAGGGAATGTAGTCACTGGGAAACCCCAGAGCTGCCTGTTGACCTCTTGGGGCCTGGTATGGAAGGGGAGAAGAGATATGGCTTAGCTCAGCCCTGTATGGTTTCCCTGAAGCTAAACCAATGAGCCAGGGGCAAAAAACAACCCCAGGCTTCATCATCACAGTGTCTTTAGGTCAGTTGCCCCAGGAAAAAAGCTGTGAGGCAAAGATGTGCAGGCAGGAACTCTGTTAAAGAGGACCCTCCCTAGCAGACTTTAAGAGGAGGTTGGAAACAGGATTTGGCAGAGGGAGACCTTGAAATATGATGCAGCTGCAACAGAGGCCTCAGCTGAGCCCACAGGGGGATTTAGAGCTGGCCTCACCTCTGGAAACTGTCCCAAATCAAAGCAAGGAGCTCAAAAGTTTGCACCTCTGAATTAACCCATCATGGAATTTGGCTGCCCTTGGACGGGGGGTCATAATTTGGATGAAACAATTCCCTTTGACCAAGGGCAATTCTGGGGAAGGGACCATCAGCAGCCAGCATTACTAGAAGCTGGGGGGTGAGTGCCTTGGTCTTCAGTGGGAGGTCTATGTGGCTCACTGCAGTATCCTCTATAGTCCACTCCTTGTTCTGCTAGGATCCACTTGCTCCATGTGTTAAGCCCACCCATCTAAGGAAAGTTCTTCTAGGACTCCCTCTCAAAATGTGGAAGAAGATAGTGGGTTGAACTACAGCTTCTCTGGCACTGAAGCTGCTCCTGACGCTGCAACTGATCCATCTTCCTTGTCTGGAGAATTTTACCTCGTGGGATGAGCCAGATTCATCTCTGGCTAATCACAGCCACTCTGAGCCATTTTGGCATGGTTCCATGGCATTCTTAGTTCATGGTTGTTGCACTTGTCCATTTACTGTCAAAATTGGACAAGGGAGTACCAAGAGACAACCTAATGGATCACTTGGGTACCAGAATTGACATCATGTGAAGTGCTGGGCTGGTTGAATCACAAGCTGGAATCAAGATTGCTGGGAGAAATATCAACAACCTCAGATACGCAGATGATACCACCCTAATGGCAGAAAGTGAAGAGGAACTAAAGAACCTCTTGAAGAAGGTGAAAGAGGAGAGTAAAAAAGCTGGCTTAAAACTTAACATTCAGAAAACTAAGATCATGGCATTTGGTCCCATTACTTCATGGCAAATAGATGGGGAAAAAATGGAAACAGTGGCAGATTTTATTTTCTTGGGCTCCAAAATCACTGTGGATGGTGACTGCAGCCATGAAATTAAAAGACACTTGATCATGAGAAGAAAAGCTATGACAAACCTAGATAGCATATTAAAAAGTGGAGACATCACTTTGCCCACAAAGGTTCGCATAGTCAGAGCTATGGGTTTTTCAGTAGTCATGTATGGATGTTAGAGTTGGACCATAAAGAAGGCTGAGCAATGAAGAAATAATGATTCCAAATTATGGTGCTGGAGAAGACTCTTGAGAGTCCCTTGGACTGCAAGGAGATCAAACCAGTCAATCCTAGAGTGAGTCTTCTCCAGCACCATGATTCTAAAGCTCAGCCTTCCTTATGGTCCAAATGTCACATCCGTACATGACTAATGCTGGGTGATTCTTTTTACAAACAAAACAAGCTTCTCTGAGTATCTGCTTTGTAAGCCTGTATGAGGTGCTTATATTTGGGGTATAAGTCTATGTGCTGCTACCTGCTGCTGCTGCTGCTGCTAAATCACTTCAGGCATGTCCAACTCTGTGTGACCCCATAGATGGCAGCCCATCAGGCTCCCCCATCCCTGGAATTCTCCAGGCAAGAACACTGGAGTGTGTTGCCATTTCCTTCTCCAATGCATGAAAGTGAAAAGTGAAACTGAAGTCACTCAGTTATGTCCGACTCTTAGCGACCCCATGGACCACAGCCTACCAGGCTCTTCCATCCATGGGATTTTCCAGGGAAGAGTACTGGAGTGGGGTGCCATTGCCTTCTCCATGCTACTACCTAGTCAACCCTAAATTTCTCACCTGCCCATTTGTGCTGCATTTTTCATCTTTGGCTCTTACACCTCCTCCTCATCCCATAGATTTCTGTGATCATTTCTGAATCCACAGAGGGAATGTAGTCACTGGGAAACCCCAGAGCTGCCTGTTGACCTCTTGGGGCCTGGTATGGAAGGGGAGAAGAGATATGGCTTAGCTCAGCCCTGTATGGTTTCCCTGAAGCTAAACCAATGAGCCAGGGGCAAAAAACAACCCCAGGCTTCATCATCACAGTGTCTTTAGGTCAGTTGCCCCAGGAAAAAAGCTGTGAGGCAAAGATGTGCAGGCAGGAACTCTGTTAAAGAGGACCCTCCCTAGCAGACTTTAAGAGGAGGTTGGAAACAGGATTTGGCAGAGGGAGACCTTGAAATATGATGCAGCTGCAACAGAGGCCTCAGCTGAGCCCACAGGGGGATTTAGAGCTGGCCTCACCTCTGGAAACTGTCCCAAATCAAAGCAAGGAGCTCAAAAGTTTGCACCTCTGAATTAACCCATCATGGAATTTGGCTGCCCTTGGACGGGGGGTCATAATTTGGATGAAACAATTCCCTTTGACCAAGGGCAATTCTGGGGAAGGGACCATCAGCAGCCAGCATTACTAGAAGCTGGGGGGTGAGTGCCTTGGTCTTCAGTGGGAGGTCTATGTGGCTCACTGCAGTATCCTCTATAGTCCACTCCTTGTTCTGCTAGGATCCACTTGCTCCATGTGTTAAGCCCACCCATCTAAGGAAAGTTCTTCTAGGACTCCCTCTCAAAATGTGGAAGAAGATAGTGGGTTGAACTACAGCTTCTCTGGCACTGAAGCTGCTCCTGACGCTGCAACTGATCCATCTTCCTTGTCTGGAGAATTTTACCTCGTGGGATGAGCCAGATTCATCTCTGGCTAATCACAGCCACTCTGAGCCATTTTGGCATGGTATCCATGGCATTCTTAGTTCATGGTTGTTGCACTTGTCCATTTACTGTCAAAATTGGACAAGGGAGTACCAAGAGACAACCTAATGGATCACTTGGGTACCAGAATTGACATCATGTGAAGTGCTGGGCTGGTTGAATCACAAGCTGGAATCAAGATTGCTGGGAGAAATATCAACAACCTCAGATACGCAGATGATACCACCCTAATGGCAGAAAGTGAAGAGGAACTAAAGAACCTCTTGAAGAAGGTGAAAGAGGAGAGTAAAAAAGCTGGCTTAAAACTTAACATTCAGAAAACTAAGATCATGGCATTTGGTCCCATTACTTCATGGCAAATAGATGGGGAAAAAATGGAAACAGTGGCAGATTTTATTTTCTTGGGCTCCAAAATCACTGTGGATGGTGACTGCAGCCATGAAATTAAAAGACACTTGATCATGAGAAGAAAAGCTATGACAAACCTAGATAGCATATTAAAAAGTGGAGACATCACTTTGCCCACAAAGGTTCGCATAGTCAGAGCTATGGGTTTTTCAGTAGTCATGTATGGATGTTAGAGTTGGACCATAAAGAAGGCTGAGCAATGAAGAAATAATGATTCCAAATTATGGTGCTGGAGAAGACTCTTGAGAGTCCCTTGGACTGCAAGGAGATCAAACCAGTCAATCCTAGAGAAAATAAACCTTGAATATTCATTGGAAAGACTGATGTTAAAGCTGAAACTCCAATACTTTGGCCACCTGATGACAAGAGCCAACCCATTGGAAAAGACCCTGATGCTGAGAAAGAATGAAGGCAAAAGGAGAAGGGGGCAACAGAGAATGAAATGGTTGGACAGCATCACCACCTCAATGGACATGAGTTTAAGCAAACTCCAGGAGATAGTAAAGGACAGAGGAGCCTGGCGTGCTGCCGTCCATGGGGTTGAGAAGAGTTAGACATGACCTAGAGACTGAACAACAGCAACCGCCCTCTCTGCACAATCTCACCTTCTGCCAGTTGATCAAGGTCAATTGCTCCTGCCAACTTGGTGGCTCTTTTCCTTGCCAGCTGGCCTTTTGGTACAGGGAATCTGAAATGTCCAAGTGGCTGATGTAGGCTAAGTCTAATGACCTCTTACTCAGAACTCAGGTGAACATGTTCCCCATCAGGGAACCAGCACAGACTTTAGACCCACGAAGCTTAACGCTTCAGGGACAGGACACATACGTTTCCTGAGAGTGTAGTAAGTGAAGCCACATCCACCTTGACCCCACAGACTCCAGACTCATATACTCTACCTACTGGGGACACAGCACCAGATATCAGTCATTCACTTGGGATGTGTGTCGTGTGCTGGAGGGTGACTCTCCAAGCTCACAGGGTGTCATCTAAGCTGTCTCTCTCAGGTTGATCAGATGCTTCAACTCTCCCAGGACCCAGAAGCACACTGAAGCTATTTTTTGAACAGTGAATCATTTTTCACTGCAGATGGCATGGCCTTGTTCCAGAACTCTAGGGATCTGCGTTGTTAATCTCGTATCAGGACGTGCCATAAACTCCTCCTAGTGTCTCTCTCCACCACAGATACATCTGTTATCTGTGTCTGCTGGGTCACATGACCCAAGTAGAGGAATGGCTTGTACGTCAGTCAGGAGCTGCTGCAGACTTTCCTGCCTTAAGCCCCTCCAGAGCTGGCAGCTCTCCATGTCACTTGGTGCAATGGGTTGCAATATTTATCGAGTGTGGTATATGCTGCTTTAAGAAGCTAAAAAGGCTGATCGGATGTTGTGTTTCCTTCTGATGTGGGGGAGGTACAGGATACAGTCGTTTGTCCATTCCTTTGGAGGGAGGTGTCCTGGCATGCCCCAAACCACTGCACCCTTGAAAAGTTCACAGATATAAACTCCCCACCTCATGAAGTGTGTCTATCTTTTCAAAATCTCATATGTGTGTGCTACTGCTTGCTCTTCGGGGTCCACTGACATAATGTCATTGACATTATGAACAGTTTGGTGTTCTACAGAAGGATGGGATTCCCTGGTAGCTGGTAAAGAATCCACTTGAAATGTAGGACCCTGGTTCAATTCCTGGGTCAGGAAGATCCCTTGTAGAAGAGATAGACTACCCACTCCAATACTCTTGGGCTTCCCTGGTGGCTCAGATGGTAAAGAATCCACCTGCAATGCGGGAGATCTGGGTTCAATCCCTGGGTTGGGAAGATCTCTGGAGGAAGGCATGGCCACCCTCTCCAGTGTTCTTGCCTGAAGAATTCCCAAGGACAGAGGAGCCTGTCAGGCTACAGTCCATGGGGTCGCAGAGAGTTAGACACAACAGTGACTAAGCACAGCACAGAAGGTGGAGCCAGACTCCTTTAGTCCAGGCGTCCTCAACCTTGGCACTATTCACCTTTTAGACCAGGTAAATCTTTCTTTGAGGGGCTGTCCTGCTGCTGCTGCTGCTGCTAAGTCACTTCAGTCGTGTCTGACTCTGTGTGACCCCATAGACAGCAGCCCACCAGGCTCCCCATCCCTGGGATTCTCCAAGCAAGAACACTGGAGTGGGTGAGGGGCTGTCCTGTGCACTATAAAATGTTTAACAGCATCCTTGACATCTATCCACTAGATGCTCATAGTGTCCCTAACCCCAACCTCTCCTCCAGTTCTGGCAACCTGAAGCATCACCAGACATTGCCCAATGTTTCCACTGAGACCCACTGTTTAGCACTATTTTATAGCAGAGGGTGGCAAAGTTAGCATATGCGTAAGACAGAACTGTCCATGTACACTGTTACCCATCCCATATGAATGCAAACTGCTTCTGACCACCCTCCTGATAGAAATGGGGAAAGAATGCATTTGCCACATCAATGGCTGCATACCATGTAGCAGAGACTGTGTTGATCTGCCCTAGCAGAGAGTCATACAGCACAGCAGCTGCGATCAAGGCTACTGCTTGGTTGCACTTATGGAAATCCACTCTCCATCTTTCAGAATTCTTTTTTTTTTTTTTTTTTTTTTGCAGGGCCAAACTATTGAATTGAATAAAGTTAAAAAGAGGATCACCACCCAGGCACCTTAGGTCTTTAAAGGCAACACTAATCTCCTTCTGAGGTATGATATTTGTTTTGTTTTTCCTTGACCGGGATGGGGGACTGTTTCCAGGTTCTATCTGGGCTTCCACCCTTGACTTCTTTTGACAGAGTAAATTACATAACCCTCTTGTTGGCTGCCCACCTTTCTTGTCCTTGGGGAACCATTTTCTGTTATTAACTATCTTTCTAGCTCTCTTTAGGTCAGGTTCCCTGCTTGCCACTCTGACCTTGATGCCCACTGCAGTCATTTTTGCCCACCTCATTTTCAAAGTTTAAGTTCCACCAGCAGACTGCTATGATTTCAGGATCTCATCATCCCGCTTGCTATCAGGGATCCCAGTCCTGTCAGCATCTCCCATTGTCAGCCTTGGCTTCTGAAGAACACCATCCTGCCATCAGCCCTCTCATCAGTTCGTTGCATAACATTTGTGTCCATGGACTGTCCATGGATTGTTCCATGGAGCACAGTAAGCAGGTGGGTTTTCTGGCTTCATGCAGGAGATCCATGTCGGTGCCAGCTTGCCCACTTCCCTGAGCCTTTTGCTATGTTCCCTCAGTATCTACCACAGCAGTTTTGGAATTCCCAGTTGACTTTGTGTGAGCCCTTGCTTTTTCCAAGCTTCCTAGCATCAGGTTAGCAGTATCTCCTGGGGTCCCTGCAAGGTTGTTGGTGCCTATGTCCTGGGAGAATGCTCCCATGTGGATGCCATCTCCTCATCCATCTTCATGTCCCATTTCCTCTCACCCAAGAACCCTCCTGATCTGATCTAACCCACAGAAGCTCTTCTGAATTCTGCCAGTACCTGTCCACTAGATCCTGCAGGGTCTTAGTCCCTTTCTCCTGTTAGCATAATTAGATTATATTGAAATGACTCCTGTTACTAAAGTTAGGTGGCCAGACCAGAAGGTGGAAATACTTCTTGCCTTGCAAGCCACAGGCCCCGCTTGATCTCAAGCAAGCAGGGAGTGTCTGCCTTTGACAAAGAGGATCGGGCAAGCTCTGCAGGGACCAGAGGGTTTAGGAGGATCTAGAGATTCAAGATTTTCAGTGCATCAACCCAGATATCCTCACCCCTCTATCATCTATCAATGACCCACTCTTTCTAATCAAGATTCTGACCTTGGAGTAGCTGACTTGCCAGAGTTGAAAATTCAGTCCTCTCTGTAGCTCCACTTATAATGAAATAGGCCTGATCCTCAGCTTCTGCTGTCCTCAAGCTGCAGGAGATGAGAGCCTCTTGATGTATGCTGCCAAGCAGGCTCTCTGGATTTCATGCTTCACTTAAATTGGCGATTAATCACCCTCAGCCTCTCATAGTCTTTCTCTCTTACATCGGTAGTGTCCCATCCCCAGCAATAGTGATCTGACTCTCTAGTCCTTATAATGATTACACCCTCCAACCCTCTCAAATGCCTGAGGTATTGTATCCACTAATGCATTCCCTTCCACGGATTCACCGTTCCAGTTCCCTACCAGTGACAGTTTAGCAACTGCTAATTAAGTTGAATAATACAGCTCAAAAATCCTATTTGAAAGCCTGCTTCCAATAACTTCTTTCAACACTGTCTTCAATCAGAATTCACGGGAAAGGGTTTCAGTAAAGAAGAACAGAACTGGACAGAGAGAAATAGGACCGTGATGCAGTGATGGCAGAGGCCCCAGATAATATCACAGGAAGCTCTGAGGCTCAGATGGCCCTTCAGAGCTGGCTCAAATCCAAGAATCTCCTTCAAGCTTACAAGGAAAGGCACTATCATGTAGAAGTGGAGACTGAGCTCCGAGAGCTCAAGTGCCTTGCCCAAGATTACACAGCTTTAAAGGTAGAGTTGGAATCTCTACCCAGAAAAATCTCACTTTAAACAGCTCCTTCCAGCTTGTTCCCACCATCTCTTAAAACCTTGGACTTCTCTGTTGAATTTTCTGCATCTCATCAACAGAAGAGAAGAGAGAGAGAGAGAGAGAGAGAGAGAGAGAAAGGGATTGTCTGGGAGGGTCACAGGCCAGGTCTGGGTGTGGCAGTCACCACTTCTACCCACATTCCATTGGCTAGAACTTGGTCATGGGGTCCAGGGCCCTGACACACAGCAAGCTGGGAAATGTAGTCCAGCTGTGTGCCAGGAGGAAAGCAGAAAGCTTTTAGGACGGTTTGAGCCACAGTGTGGAAGCTGGGTCCCCACTCTCAATAGAGAGCAGTGCAGAGAGTCTACAGACACAGCCTCTCTGTTTCATTCCTTTGCTGTTTGTTCTTGGGCTGGGGGCCCAGAACTGCCCACAGATGAAGTCCAGGAGCTCACATGGGTAATAGTGATGGAGAATGAATTGGAAGGTTTCTAAGAGTCCCAGTCAATCCAGCCCTGCCCCAGGATATCCCTAAGGAGCAGCTTCCTCAAAGGAAGCTGGAATCCAGGTTCATGGGTGTTCAGAGGGACCTGGAAGGTGGAAGCTGCTCCAGAAGGGAGAATAGAGGCCAGGGGATGGGGCTGCACAATCCACCTGCCCCTGGTGAGCTGTGAGCCCCCCAGCAGCCCAGGAAAGGTGGGCACTCACTGATACCAGCCTGCCTGTTCCCGGGGGTTCCTCACCCTACTCAACCCACTGTATTAAGATGGGGGACAGGGGCTCGGAGAGCAAGCTCCCTTGGTGGGCCGGAGTCCTCCACATGATGGATTGGAGACAAGGTACCACTTCTCTCCCTTCTGGAGCCTCTGGGGTCCCAGGTTGCTTCCTATCCCTCCTCTCATGAAGAGACATGATACAGTGGGTTAAAGACTATGAACAGTACTGCAGACAAGACACTTGTTCACTTTTTATATCACCAACATTTCCCAGCTTCATTTCAAAATTTTGAAATTGAAAAATACTACAATAACTTCCCTAGTGGCTCAGACGGTAAAGTCTGCCTACAATGTGGGAGACCCGAGTTAAATCTCTGAGTCGGGAAGATCCCCTGGAGAAGGAAATGGCAACCCACTTCAGTATTCTTGCCTGGAAAATCCCATGGACGGAGGAGCCTGGCAGGTTACAGTCCATGGGATCACAAAGAGTCAGACACAACTCAGCAACTGAGCACCCATGACGTATAGATAAAACCTAGCTATTCATCTAGAGGGCAACCTGGATACGTGCAAGCTATGGGCCCTTTGCCAATCTGAGCCACCAGGAAATGGAGAGCATATGAGACTACCCAGCACATAGGACTCGTTGATGGATTACACAGGATGCTGTGTGTGTGTGTGTCACTTAGCTGGTGGTTTAGAAAATGTAACTCCTCTGCCTCTTCCCCAAGGCTCCGTGTCCCCAGGGAAGATCCCAAACTCCCATCCTAGTGATGTCATCAGAACTCTGCAACCTGCTGCCTTTCCTGGATCAGAAGGTTCAACTCGGCCATTTTTGCTGACAGCTGGAACCACTCAGAGCTCTGAGACAAACCTGGAGTTTCACCCCTTCCCTCATTCTCCAGAAGCCAGAAACACAGCTGTCACTCAGCCTCCAGCCCCAAGCCCTGTGGGCCAGTTCCCATCTCTGGTCTCTCACCCACCCCCAACAGTGTGGGCAGGAAGCTTGATTTCCACAGGCTCTCCTGGCTCAGTGCCCTGATTACGGCAGCCGCTGAAGATGGCCTGCTGACAGTTTGATTACCGGCGACCTTCGGAGCCAGCTGGGTTGGAAATATGATTTATAATCAAATTACAGGGAATTCTATTGCAAGCAGCCTGGAGGACTGCAGCAGCCACCCTCCAAGGCAGTCTCCACCCCACTCCCACCACCTGTAGCTGGCTTCCCCAGCAGGGAAATGGGGGCATTGAGAGACTTGAAAGAGTTCAGACCAGCTCAGATTAAACCTGAGCTCTGGCTCTTACTGACTGTGTGATCTTGGGCAAGGGACCTAACTCCTCTGGGCTCAACGTTCCCATCTGTAAAATGGGAACAAAAATAGTACTACCTCAGACAGTTATGTGGGGATTATATGCAATCGTATGTGGAAGTGCTTGGCACAGTGGAGTCATGCACTCAATAAACAGGAGTTCTTATTAGTAGTAAGAGAAGCAGAGACCAGGGACAGTCGAGCTGCCCTAGTGTCAGGGTTTCCTGGGACTTAGGCCTGCTCCCACCTTGTCTTTCTGCAGATGATTATTTATGGGCCTTGCAAGCAGCAGGGGACCAGAAAAGGTTGGCTATCCATCAAGCATGGAATTCATTCTGTATGGTTGGTACCAGGCCAAATTGCTTGTGAATTCTTTTAAATATCAGCCGTATCATGAGCCCAGGGGACAATGAGTCTTATAAACCCTGTAGTTAGCCACTGAGGAAGTAGGCTCTCCCCAAGTTGTAACAGAGGGGGCCTTGTGCCCCTCATCCTGGGTGGTTAAGTTCAGGCTTCTGGCTGGGTATAAAATGGAGCACATCTGAGCAGGTGCTGAAATGAGTGGGTCACGGTGACCTCAATAACTATCCTAAGCCAGGAATAAAAAGTCTTCTTGAGTAAGGGGAAAAGAACCCCGGAGCTGATCAGGAAGGCTATCTCACCTGGCCCTGAGAGCACCCTTGTGCACAGGACCCAGTCAGGGAGCTTAGGGGTTCCCCATCTGGGAATGGACTGGGGTAGGGGAGGAGGCAGGGAGCACGGGATGAGGAGGTGCTCCAGGGCCACTGTTAGTGCATCTCATGGCAGCCACGCTGCTGCCTGGAGCACCCGGCCTTGATGATGGGAAAGCAGGTGGGGTGCGGGTGCCAGGCACACACACAGAAACACACGCATACACACATACACACACACCTCCCCCATACCCATGCACACCCTGTCACACCTATCAATACACACACCCACACCCCGGACATCCATACACACACAGTACACGCATTCATGCACAGTCCCTCCACATACACACCCATCTTTACACACACTGACACACTACACCACAAAACTCTTACACACACACACTGACACACACCCCCACTTACACACATTCACACACACATTCAGAGAGGTGTTGATTGGCCAGGATACCTTAAAGAGGTCACCAAGACTTTTCTGGTTGGTGTGATAATTAAGATAACCCTCAGTCAGTTGTAGCTCAATAAATTATAGTTACTATTAAACATGAACTAAAGAGGCTTATCACAATAATATATATATATATTTACAATCTTTTCCCAAATTCAAAAAGTATGGTGTTCATTATCTAATATCTAATTGGTCCTCTTTAAATTTTATAGAAAGCCAGGTAGGGTATGTATAAATAAATATGCACATCCATCACAAATATTCATTTCCCTTTGGAAATATTATTTCTGTTCCATGAGTTCAGTGGTGAAAGGCTGGTTTAGCAGTCCTTTTAAATCTCCAGCCTGACCCTGGTATACCCAACAGCTTTTCCAGCCTCCTCTCCAGCTCCCTGCCTGCCCTCACAGGCAGCCAGTGACCTCCATTCCTGCTCACAATTCCTGCTTCCCAGAGGATGAGACCTCTGGCTCTCACCCCAGATTTTATGCTTAGCCCAACTTCAGCTCATCAAATCAAATTAACAACCTCGTTGTGAGCACTCCTTTGGGTCAGGCTTTTATTTCTCTCTCACCACCTTGTTCCTAGCCTTCCTCCTGATCCCAGGGTAGACAGTCTTCCTCCACCAACACTCCTGGTCTGTTTCCTTTGCAAGCCCCTCTTTTGTCACCAGTCCTCCTTGTAACTGGAAGCTTCCCACCAAAGCTGAGCCCTCCACACACACTCTCCCTTTTTATCTTTCAATGGTCAGCCATCCCCCTAGCTTTTTTTTTCCTGGCTGCACCAGGTCTGCGTTGCTGCGCGAAGGCTTTTCTCTAGACGCGATGAGTGAGGGATACTCCCCAGCTGTCATGCTCGGGCTCAGTAGACGTGGTGTCGGGGCTTGGTTGCCCTGCAGCATGTGGAATCTTCCTGTACCAGGTCTCAAAACCAAGTCGCCTGCATTGGCAGGTGGCTTCTTAACCACTGGACCACCAGGGAAGTCCCTTCTAGCTTTTTAAGCCTTGTAAAAAAAATTTTTTTTTAAACACTACATTTTAAAGATATGAGATAAATAATTCAAATGGTAGAAGTGACTTAAGCAGAAGCACATGATGGCAAAACATACGTTACCCAACAATCCCCCTCCTAGGTATAGACCCAAAAGAAGAAAAAGAGGACTCAAGAGATACTTGGATATTCACAGCGACTTTATTCACAATAGCCAAGGGGTGGTGGGGGACAACCAAGTGTCTATCAACAGATAAATAGGTAAACAAAATGTGGTATCACCATATGATAGAATATTATTCAGTCATGTAAAAAGTTCTGACACATGCTACACATGAATAAACCTTGAAAATGTTAAGGTAAGTGAAATAGGCCAGATACCTAGATACAAAAGGACAAATACAGTGTGACTCCACTTATTTGAAATATTTAGAGACAAATATCTCTATTTGAAATCCATAGAGACAAAGTAAAATAGAGGTTCTCAGTGTCGTGGAGGGAAGGAATAGGTAGCTATTGTTTAATGGGTACAGAGCTTCTGTCTGGGGTCATGAAGAAGTTCTGGAAATGAATAGTGATGATGGTTACACAATGATGTGAATGTACTTAATGCTACTAAAGTATCCACTTAAGAATAATTAAAATGCTATTTTTATTTTACATGTTTTACCATAATAAAAAAAATTTTAAACAACATAGTTAGATGACCTGGATACAATTACTACTCTGCCATTAATCAGATCATAAGTCACCTGCTTCCCAGACTGAAGTGCATGTGTCCAGACCTCAGTAGCCACATTTCACCTTGCATCATCAGCTACTCCCAGGCTCAGCTCAAAGAAGGTTATGCTCAATCTCTTTAAACGTGGAGCTCAAGTTCCCTTCTGCTCTTTCAGTAGGTTCATGTCATCATTCTTTTAAATACCTGCCCTATTCACCCCGTTTCTCTCATTATCACCTCCTCCTACCCCAGCTCACATAACTTCAGCCCCTCAGTTGTTTCTCCACCCCCATCTACAGCTGTTATGGGCACCGTTGTCAATCCAATCAGCAAATCTCAGAGCTAGACAGAATCTTTCCCTTGTTACCCAACAACAATAAAGTAGCCAGCAACTTTACCAGCAAAAATGGTTTATTTGGGAGCAGTAAAGAAGTGCAATTTAAGGCATGCAACTATGGTGAACCACGTGCAAGCTGTTAGGCACTGGAGAGGAAACTCTTTTATAGAGGAGGAAGGGAAATGAGGAGGAACTGTTATAAACAAAAAGTCCATTGGAGGCTAATTACTTTACAACATTGTACTGGTTTTGCCATACATCAACATGAATCCGCCACAGGTATACACATGTTCCCCATCCTGAACCCCCCTCCCACACCCCTCCCCGTACCATCACTCTGGGTCATCCCAGTGCACCAGCCCCGAGCATCCTGTTTCCTGCATCGAACCTGGCCTGGCAATTAGTTTCTTATATGATATTAAACATGTTTCAAAGCCATTCTCCCAAATCATCCCACCCTCTCCCTCTCCCAATTGAAAAAAAAAAAAGACACGACAGAGATGAGATGGCTGGATGGCATCACTGACTCGATGGACGTAAGTGTGAGTGAACTCCGGGAGTTGGTGATGGACAGGGAGGCCTGGCATGCTTCGATTTATGGGGTTGCAAAGAGTCGGACACGACTGAGCGACTGAACTGAACTGAACTGAACCCCTCCCCCCACAAAAAAAAAAAGTTCATTGGAGGAAATTGAGAGTTTGACATACAGTGTCTTTTCATTGGATGAATTGTGACTGTCTCTCCTTGGCTGAGATTTTGACAGGCAAGGGGAAATTTTTTTCTTCTCCTGCTGGTACTTAGTAGAGTCACTTTCTGCTGGAAACCCAAATTACTTGTCATCCTTTTGGGATCTGTACTGACCTTGAATGGTGCTTGCACGATAGCTCCCCTTTCTGGCCTTCTGATTGCATTTTAGTGAGGTTTACCCTTATTAATTTTCATATTTCCCTCTTTTGATCAAGATATTTCTCCAAAAGCATCAATAGTGAAGAGCCAGGATTTTTTGTCTCTTTTTTTGCTTTGTTTTGTTTATTACCCGCATTCAGTGGCCTTTTGTCCCTCATGGTCTCTGAATTTACAAATATTGACAAAACATTTGGTTCTAAACAGTTTTTGAAACTGTTGAAACATTGAAACATTTGTCCCTGGCCTTTTGTGCCAGGAAGGACCTTTCCTGGGCTCCATGTCCCACATCAGAAGGAACAAATGCAAACGAGAAAGCTATGGTGGTCACATTTGAGTAACAAGAAGGGATAGAAGAGAGACATCTCAGGCATTTCCCATCTAAAGTCTGCATCTTAAAAAAAGCGACTACAGCAAAGTGAAGTGAAGTCGCTCAGTCGTGTCTGACTCTTTGTGACCCCACGGACTGTAGCCTACCAGGCTCCTCCATCCATGGAATTTTCCAGGCAACAGTACTGGAGTGGACTGCCATTTCTACAGCAAGGGCACACTTAAAACTGAAGGAATTAAGTCTTTATGAAGACACACTGCAGGAATAAACAAGAAGTAATTAAACAGTTTGTTATCTCAAAAGAAACTGTTTAGAACCAAATGTTTTGTCAATATTTGTACATTCAGAAACCATGAATTTGGATAGAAATACAGAGTTTGTTTATAGTCTACATGAAAGAAAGACTTCTGTGAATTCTAAACCTTCTCTCAGGCCTTGTCCAGACATCTTGGGAAAGCTATCTCATCAGATGTCTGCTTCAGTTCTGGGAAGTCCTTACCTTCAAGTCACCAGATGGTATATAAGCCCAGTCTCAGGGTCTGGTGCTTTTTTAAGATGTTTCATGTGCATTCAGGAATCTATCCCTGCAGTTTGTTGGCACAAGGGTAGGTTCTCAGTGCCCGATAGGGGCCATTTCAGTTAATTTAAAGAGAGTCCTTCTGGAGGTGTCTTTTCCAATAGATGAAATCTCCAGGTTGAAAAGTGTGATGCTTAAGGTTCTCCTCTCCTGAGAGTGCACTGTGAAAAGATTGCTCTTTTAATGCATGGCTATTTTGAATTAAAGCAATTAAGCCTTTACAATATTGAGTTTTATCTTCTTTTATCAGCTGCATATTAAAAGAGGCAAGGGCCAGGAGCATTGGGTGATCTGTGACTAAAAGGTGATCAATCCAAAGGGGATGGGTTTGAGATTGAGAAGGACTAACAGCAACACTTTGGGCCAGGGTATTTGGTGGATCTTTACACATTTTGCCAATTGGGTCTTAACAGCGAGATGAGTACATTCGGCTACCCCTAAGAATTGAAGATAGTAAGCACAATAAAAAAATTTACAAAACCAGCCAAACAGCACAGACTTGTTGAAGCATCTGACCAGTAAAACGAGTTCCACAATCAGTGAAAGTTCAAGATGGTTTCCCACGGTAGGGATAATCTTTTCTAAAAGATTGCTCTTCTAAAACTGTAGCCACAGAAGAAGCAATGGCCTGCCTGCAAGGAAGGCTTCAGTCCAGTGAGAAAATATACAGACCATGACTAAAACATATTTATATCCATGAGATGGAGACAGCTATATGAATTCCATCTGCCAAACCTCGGATGGCTCATTAAGCAATTCAAGATGTCTGGGAGGAGTGCAAACAGGTTTCTCTGGCTTATATTTGGGACAGATGGGACAAAAGGGCAGATACTTCTTATGGTCTTATTAGTATTTTCCCACCAGTATTGGTTCGTGGATGCTGTCTTTTTGACAGTGTCAGGCAGTGCTGGGGTGTTTTGCAGTGAAGGAGGGGAGAAGAGGAGCAGGGCTGAAGTTAGTAAATGTGAAAGGCTTATGTGAGCATCAGTCAGCAAAAGGACTTCATACGAGGCGAGGCAACTGACTGAAAAGTGTTGGGTGAATGAGAATTCAGGAAGGCTTCCACGCCTTTGTATACCTCCTGTATACCCCTTTGTATACATGGGGTACAAAGGTGGTTGAATGGAATCCCATGATTATCTCTTCAGTGGCAGGAAAGGCTCTGAGGCAAGAGAGATTCCTGTGCCATAGGGCTCAGCTGTTGGCTGTAATACCCTACAGGTCAATGATGGTCCCCACGTGCTGGGGTGAGTGCGCTGAAGACATTCCCTTTCTTCTCATATACAAAGAGGCAAAAGGGAAGCTGGCAATTAGGATGTCCAAGGGCAGGTGGTCTCATTAAGTTTTTCTTTAAGTCTTCAAAGTCTGTGTCATCTTGCTCTCCTCAATTAATGGGGTTGAATTTTCTGGGCTTTAATAAGCATTTAGGGGTGACCATAAGAGTGAAATTTGGAATCCAGTTTTAACAGTAGCCAGATAGTCTGAGACAATTTCATAATTGGCGCTTAGTCTTTGTTTTGCTTTCTTAATTTTCAAACTCAACTTTTTATGTATTTATTCATTCTTCTTCTTTCATGTTTGACTGTGCTGGGTCTTTGTTGCTGCACAGGCTTCTCTCGAGTTTGGCAAGTGGGGACTACTCTCTCGTTGTGGTGTGCGGGCTCCTCATTGTAGCGGCTTTTCTTGTTGGGGAGCACTCTGGAGTGACTGCTTCAGTGGTTGCGGCATGTGAGATAAGTAATTGTGGCTCCCAGGCTCTAGAGCACAGGCTCAATACTTGTGGTGCATGGGCTTAGTTGCTCCACGGCTTGTGGGAACTTCCCAAACCAGGGATCGAGTCCGTGTCTCCTGCAGTAGCAGGCAGATTCTTTACCACTGAGCCACGAGGGAAGCCTGTGCTTAGTTTTTGATTTGGGGAAATTCAGGATGCTAGAAAGCCTATCTGGATCCAAACGCAGTCCCTGTTCTGAGATCAGGTGCCCTATATACCAAACCTGAATTAAAGAAAACTGAAACTTTCTTTGGAGATTTTAGGTCCCTTTAAGGCCAAATTCTTAGCAGGTAGATGCTGTCTTCCTGTGAGGAGGTTTGAGAAGCAGAGCGTAGGAGCAAATCATCTATATATTGTAAGAAAGTAGAACCTGTAGAAAACTTTACATCAGCCTAATCAGCTTTCAAGATTTGCGAAAAGTAAGGACTTTCTGTGAAACCCTGGGGCATCGCTGTACAGGTGTATTGTTGTCTGTCCCAGGTGAAGGCAAAAAGATATTGGCTACTTATCAAGTAGAATACTGAAAAATACACTGCATAGATTAACTACAGTGAACATTTTAGCTTCCAGTGGGAACAGATGTCAGTAGCATGTGGGCATTAGGAACAACAGGGTGTCAGAGGATGCATGTTAAGTCGCTTTAGTTGTGTCCACCTCTTAGCAACCCTATGAATTATAGCCCACCAGGCTCCTCTGTCCATGGGGATTCTCCAGCAAGAATACTGGAGTGGGCTGCCATGCTCTCCTTCAGGGGATCTTCCCGACCCAGAGATCAAACTTGCATCTCTTAAGTTGCCTGCATTGGCACGTCACCTGGGAAGCCTCGTCAAAGGATAAGAGTGCTTTTATTGCTCAGAGGTCATCCCTTGGGTTTTCTCATAGGTAAATCAGGGGTATTAGAGGGATTCAGTTCAGTTCGGTCACTCAGTCATGTCCAACTCTTTGCAACCCCATGAACTGCAGCACGCCAGTCCTCCCTATCTATTAACAACTTCCAGAGTCTACCCAAACCCATGTCCATTGAGTCAGTGATGCCATCCAACCATCTCATCCTCTGTCGTCCCCTTCTTCTCCTGCCCTCAATCTTTACCAGCATCAGAGTCTTTTCCAATGAGTCAGCTCTTCACATCAGGTAGCCGAAGTACTGGAGTTTCAGCTTCAACATCAGTCCTTCCAATGAACACCCAGGATTGATCTCCTTTAGGATGGACTGGTTGGATCTCCTTGCAGTCCAAGGGACTCTCAAGAGTCTTCTCCACACCACAGTTAGTGCAAGGGATAATAAGGCCATGAGCCTTGAGATCCTCTCTCATGGGCTTTATACATCAAAGGAACTTCTTTATTTGCTGTTGTTGTTGTTTGGTCACTAAGTCATGTCCAGCTCTTTATGACCTCATTGACTGTAGCCTGCCAGTTTCCTCTGTCCATGGGACTTCTCAGGCAAGAATACTGGAGTGGGTTGATAGGAAATTGATTAATTCTTGGGAGAGGTTTGAAGCGATCTATTTGAAACTTGATGGAACGTGCACTGTGGATTTCACCAATACCAGTTGGAGATTTGTGGCAACTGAGGAGTGTGATAACTGATTCAACAGGGACAAATAATCAGTGTTTTAAGAATCAGCTCCAGGACTTTGGAAACAGAAAAAAGATGTCAAAAGATCATTTAAATTTACCTGGCTGGGTATTTTGATGGGTAGAATCTAATTTAGAATTATTTCCCCCTTCTGGGAGAAAGAAATTCTTGCATAACACCCTTCCAAGAAGCCTTAACCTGACAATGAATGGAGGCAAAGGAGCTAAGGAGAAAGGGTGTGTATCTCTCAAAGGGCCCAAACAAAAGGGAGAAGGCTGAGAGACAGGAGCCTGTTGAGGGTTATTAGAGATCCCCTATCTGAACTGCATTAGTTTTCTGCAGTAGGGTGGAGCACCAAGAGTGTGGCTCTGCTCTCAGTAAAGACAGAAGTTCCTTCCTAATTTGGAGAGATGTTTCTTCAAGCTGATTAACAGAGAAAATTGTGAAGAGCCTCATAGTTTCTTGGAGCCCCCTCACTGGGCCTTAGGAGGACATTGGCAAGGCTGATGAAAGGGCTGAATGCTTGAATTTGTAGCAGTCTTTTTTTCAATGCCCTGGCTCTTTGCAATAGTGGAAACTAGAAGGTTTTTTACTTTGTTTGCTAAGACGCTCAGTCATGTCTGACTCTGCGACCCCATAGATGGCAGCCCACCAGGCTCCCCCATCCCTGAGATTCTCCAGGCAAAAAATACTTGAGTGGGGTGCCATTTCCCTCTCCAATGCACGAAAGTGAACGGTGAAAAGTGAAAGTGAAGTCGCTCAGTTGTGTCCGACTCTTAGCGACCCCATGGACTACAGCCTACCAGGGTCCTCTGCCAATGGAATTTTCCAGGGAAGAGTACTGGAGTGGGGTGCCATTGCCTTCTCCTTTTACTTTGCTTAGGGACCTTTATTTGCTGGAGATGACAATTAAGAATTTTAGTGGTCTTTCTTTTTGGTGACTTTTTGGTGCAAGTGAGCTGACTTGCCAAATTAACTAAATCTGGAAAGAACATAGTTCCCCACTCCATCCAGGCCCTTTTAACAAAAGATCCCAGTTCAGTCTGTCCTCTGCCAATGGAATTTTCCAGGGAAGAGTACTGGAGTGGGGTGCCATTGCCTTCTCCTTTTACTTTGCTTAGGGACCTTTATTTGCTGGAGATGACAATTAAGAATTTTAGTGGTCTTTCTTTTTGGTGACTTTTTGGTGCAAGTGAGCTGACTTGCCAAATTAACTAAATCTGGAAAGAACATAGTTCCCCACTCCATCCAGGCCCTTTTAACAAAAGATCCCAGTTCAGTCTGTTAATAAACATAGAGGTAACAGTTACCCTAATGGACTCAACGTCTGAAGGAAGATCAAACTTTTCTTTAAAAATAACCTGAAGATTAGAAAAGGGTCATCAGATTTTGGTGTGCAAGGCCGAATTTCGTTCTGATCAACAGGCTACCGTAATTGCTTGGTGGAGGTTTTCATCGAGTGTTCTCACCTCTTGCCAAAAGTTAGAAATTTGCACTTCTAAATCCCCTTCAGGATGTTCCCATGGGGCTAGTTTCATCCAGTGTTTGCTTGACTTTCACCAACAAGCACATAACTATTTGATATAAATCCGAGAAACCAGACTGGCTGGTTTGAACAACTATGTGAAAATCTTCAGCAAACCCACGAGGTTCCTCGGTTACTTTAAGAAACTCCTTAACTATGGTTCACAATTCATCCAGGGAATATAGGTAACCTGGGCTTCATTTGGATGCTCTGGAGATTTACCTTTGAAGGGTCAGGTTCTGATAGGCCCAGAGGAGTAAGATGGCACTAGGGCTGGAGCCTGAAACAAAGAAGAGGAGAGATGAACACGAGGCTTTGGATGCCATTTTGTTTCTCTTTAATCATTTGTTTCCCTCTTAATTTAATTACTGTATTTTTCAAAGAGGTCATATTAGACTCCTGATAAAGTTTGGAAGCTTCAAAATACCAATTAAAATAGGTGTCCAATTTCGTTTTGATGATTTCAGAGCCATGACTGTTTAAACAATTTTGAGAAATGTAAGTTTGGGGAATTCTAAAGTTCCCTATAATGGCCATCAATTTTTTAAATTACTTTTGATTAGTCAGGTCATTTAGTTAGAAATACACATGAGGAAGGACGGTGGTTTTTAAACATAAAATCGCCCAGCATTCCTGAAAGGAAGGTGCCCCCAAAACATTTGGATAACTGGGTCCCATTTTTCAGAGGTTTTTCTCAAGAGCAAAAGAATCATTCCTAAAAAGCACACAAGTCAAATACCCGCAGAGTTTCAGTAGGAAAAGTCTGATTTCAAAAGTCTGAGGCCAAAATTCCAGCTGAGTGCTCATAGACAAAACAAAAAAGGACAAAGCCTTTAAGTAGACCCCAAATAAAGTCTGGAAAGGTTCAGAATGCAAAAAGAGTGGAGTTCAGATTCAGGAGGAAAACTTACCCTAAAACTCCAGGATCAGCAAGAAAGCAGTGAACTCAGTGGGCTCAGTGGGAACCAGCATGTTTGCTCACCAGCCTCAGAGTTGTCCAGCTGGGGAGGCGGGTGGGGAGCGATCTTCTCTACATTTTAATGGAACCTCCATGTAATTATCAACCTAAAACAATGAAACTGCCAGCTATTTCACCATCAGGATGGGTTTATTTGGGAGCAGCCAAGAATTGCAGCTCAAGACATGCAACTACAGTGAATCACTTGCAAGTCTTGTTAAGTAAAGGAGAGGGAACTCTTTCATAGAGAAGCGAAAAGCTGGGTGGGGCTGTTACAAGCAAAAAGTCCTTTGGAGGAAACTGGGAGTTGGAAGTATACTGTCTTTCCATTAGCTAAATTGTGACAGCCTCTCATTGGCTGAGCTGTTTCCAGGCAAGGAGAAAATCTCTTCCTCCTTCTAGTTTGATTCCTGCCAGAAATGCAATATATTCCTGTTGGGATATATATTGACTTTGATTGGTACGAGCCTGAGAGCTCCCATTCTGGCCTCTTGACTCCATTTCAGCAAGGTTTCCCCTTATTAATCTGCATAGCCTCTGCCCTCTTTGATGCATAAATACTCTTAACACCATCTTAGAAAAGTGCCTGTAGTGTCAGCTCAAACACTTTCAGGATTGGGCAATTGACTCCTCCCCATGACCTGTAGGTGGAGTCCAAGCTCCTTAGCTTGGCATTTAGGGATCAGACCATTACCCCCTCCTCCAGCTGACCTCCAGACAGTTCCTCCGCACACATTATGTTTCAACCAACCTGGATAACCCACAAAGTCCAGCACCCACCATGGATTTAAACTTCCATGCCTTTCCTTGGTTGTTCTCTCTGCTAGGGATTGCCTTCTAAATCAGAGTAAATCAGAGATTTTCTCTACTCTTCCTTCAAGTCCCAACTATTTATCTCCTCTGTAAAACCCCTAATGCACCTTGCTCACCCTTTAGCTACTTCCATCATAATCTTGGTGTCTGAGAGAGGGTGAAATGCCTTATTTCTAGGTCCCAAGACATAACCAGTGCTGGCATTTAACAATTAACTCACTTACATTTAACAGGAAGTTACTGTTATTGATCAGTATACTGTGGGAACAAAAAAGACACATTCTCTGCCCTCACAGAGCTGAATGTCTAGCAAGAGGGATAGAAAACCACCATAGAAAAGACACATATAAATAACAGTTATTTATATGTACTAAAGGAGAAGATAGGGATATTATGCTAAGGAGAAGATAGGGATATTATGAGAAAAAATAATGGGGAAAACAAATATCTATGTTTGATGAATTAACAAGTCAAAGAATAAATTAATTAAATCATCCAATCAAAGAATGGTGGAGAACTCTGATTTTATAAGGACTAGTGTGCAAAAAGCCAACGAGAAAAGGAAAGATATAAGCATCTGAATTCAGAGTTCCAAAGAATAGCAAGAAGAGATAAGAAAGCCTTCTTCAGTGATCAATGCAAAGAAATAGAGGA